>JAQSVH010217969.1:0-14129 GCA_029448705.1 Adansonia digitata
GGGTAAACCCCCAGAGACAACAGTTTGACCCCCTTCCTATGACCTACAAAAAAATCTATACTACTCCAGTGACAACTTAGACATTCTTGGTTATGTTCCTGAGAAAAAATCCCCATACCCTCATTGGTATGATGCTAATTACCACTTTGACTACCATTCTAAGGCACATCCATGACACTGAGAATTGCCTATCATTCAAGCAAAGGGTGTAAAGTCTCATCGACTTTAAGGTCCTACAATTTGGGATAAATCAAGGACTAAATATCATTGCAAATCCCTTTCCCAATCATGCCAAATCGATGGTGAATGCACTCAATGTTTAGGATGATTGCAAAGTCAAGAAAAGCATATAATAAGTCAAGATGCCAATAAGTCTACTTTAGAAGATTTTAGTATAAGCAAAAATGATCAATAGGGTTGAGAAGTCAAAAGAGGAATCGATTGATTTTTATGAATTCCATACCATTCGTGGTCACATTTTCTAAACATGCAAAAAATTTAGTGCAATGTTTTAAAGAATGATGAATAAAGACAGAATTAAGTTTGATGATAAAAAATAAGCATCCCTTACTGAGTTAGTGAATGTGGGCAAAGAAAGAATGGCACAACCTTCACATGGGGTTGGTTAGGCTTTCATTATTTATAGTGGACAATAGAACAACAAGGTAAGTTCTTTGGTACTAGCACCAAAAATAATCATAGAAACCCTAGCTCTCATCTTGTATAAGAATGACTCCCTCAAAAGTATGAAAGTTAAGCTATGGTGATCAAAGAGCTTACTTAATTGACCACAACTATGGATTTATTAGGAATTAGCCATTTGACCTGTAATGCTAGACGCTATGCCCTCTCAGCTCAAAAGAGTAAAAAAGGCAATGCCATTCCAGTAACTAATACACATAAAAGACTCCAAACCTAAGAAGATAAAAAAGGTAGTGGATGAAAAAGAAGCTATTAAGTTTATGAAGTTTATTAAGTATAGCAAGTACAACATTGCTAACCAGCTAAACAAGTAGTCAGCTAAATTTTTATGCTATCCTTGCTTCTTAACTTGGAGGTTCACCCAAAAGCTTTTCTTAAGATGCTAAATGAGGTGTATATACCATCAAACACTCAGTAGACAAGTTCGGTCATCTAGTGAAAAATATCACTATTGATAACTTCACTTTGCTCATGATGACTTGATCCTACTTGGAGATAGGGGCAACTACAGGCCCCTACTAGCACCAGTTATTATAAAGGTCATATTCTGCCTAAGGTCCTCATAGACAATGGCTTTGCTTTAAATGTCATGCCCTTCATAACCCTAAACAAGCTTTATATTGATACTTTCTACGTTAAGTATAGCCACACAGCAATGCAAGCGTTTGATGGGACTTGTCATGGAGTCATCGAGAATATCACCATCCCACTCCAGATAGGAAAATGCACTTATGAAATTGATTTTCAAGTTATGGATATCGCTCTATCATACAACTACCTATTAGGAAGGCCTTGGATACATTTAGCCATGGTAGTAACATCATTCTTGCATTAGAAACTGAAGTTTGTGAGTGATGACAAGGTGGTCAGTATTAAGGTTAAATAAGAGATGGTCACTACCACTTTTACTTATGACACTTACACTAAACAAAATAAGGATGCCTTAAGCTATCTTTGTAGTCATTTAAGTTTGTGAATTCTACATTCATAAAGGAAGACCTATCGATAGTTAAGCCTCAATTATCAAGAAAAACTAGATGGGCTTGAAGTCGACTATCAGTGAAAGTTGCCAAGTCAAAAGAAAGTTTGGTACGCATTTACAAGGCATAGCCAGAGCTTTAAAAGTTGGTAGCCAGATCGAAAAAAATGGTTTCAAATTTAAATTCAATCCATAGTATTATAAACAGTAAGCTAAAAAAGCTAGTGATAGGAGATTGGCTCATTTGTTAGGCTAAGAATTAGGATTGAAGTCCATAGTATTCCAAAGAATAATAAGACTTTTCGTTTGGGAAGACGCATGGATATCAATCAATCAGAAAAGATGAAAGTTAATGATGTCCGGGTCATTCTGAATTATGCATTTAACAACTTCCATGTTACCATCATTGACAATCAATAGGACCATTAAAGCCAAACAATATGGTCTATCCCAACACACCAAAATCTGCCCTTAACAATAGGGTAGTATCAAAAACCCTTGTACTTTTTAATTTTATTTTCATATAGTGTCAAGAACTGAAACCTAGTTACTCCTAACCAAGAGCTTGTAGAAATCTTATGTATCGGCATCTTTTATCGAGTATTATTAGTAAAAATGACATAGCACAATGCATTTCATCTTTTCTACCCCTTTTTATTCTTAATTTTTATTCCAAACCTTTGTCTATATACCTTGGTTTATGTATTTTTGTATATCTTTTGTTCATTCCTTGCCCTTTTAGGTGCTCTGATAAAAGTGACATTAATATTTTCACCAATCTTCTAAAGATCATTTTTGAATGGTTAATCAACACCGATGAAGTTGATTTAATATGGATTCCGAGGAAAGTTATGTGCCCTCAAATTTGCAAAAATTAATCAAAAATGAAAGGAAACAAATTTTGCCCTATAAAAAACCAACAAAAGTCATAGATTTAAGGATAGAATAGAAGAGGATTGAAAAGAGGTTAAAATCAGAACCTCCATAAAACCCTCTACGAGAACCAAACTAATTAGCCTGCTCTAAGAGTACCAAGATGCATTTGCCTAGTCATGTCAAGGCATGCCTAAACTAGACACCGATGTTAGGGTCCATAGGATTCCCCTCAAATTAAATGTAAACCAATCGAGCAGAAGTTAAGAAGGATGAAACTAAAAATACTCCTTAAGATCAAAGAAAAAGTTAATAAACTATTGAAGCAAACTCTTTAAAGTACCAATCTTGCCAAATACACTTTTGGTGACACTTTCGGGAAGCTACTAGGCTTCATTGTCAGTAAAGAAGGATCAAAGTCAATGTGAATAAGATCAAGGCCATTCAAAACCTATCACCACATTAGACTCAAAATAAGGTGAGAAATTTCTTGGGGAGGCTAAACTACATCTCCAAATTCATATCCCTACTCATCAACAGATGTGATCTAATTTTTGACTTCTTTGCAAATAGAGTTCTAGGTAATGAAGCAAAGAATGTTAAAAAGCCTTTGAGAAAGCCAAGCACTACTAGTCCTATTAGTTCTTGATCAACCCTTAATTCTTTACCTAGAAGTCTTCGACAAGTCTATAGATTGTGTGCTCAGACAACAAGACGAGTCCAGAAAGAAAGAGCAACCTATCTATTACCTGAGCAAGAAGTTCATTAAGTGTGAAAATTACTATTTTGCTAGTAAAAAATTATGTTGTGCTCTAGCTTAGATCGCTCGAAGACTCAAACAATACATTTCATACCACAGCACATGGCTAATCGTAAGACTCAATCCCCTAAGTATTTATGAGAAACCCTTGCATTGTCAAGAAGATAAGCAAGGTGGCAAGTTCTATTCTCCAAATACGATATCATCTATGTCAACCAAAAAGCCATTAAAAGCAATGCGATAGCTGACTAGTAGTTGTCGATGCTATCCATTTAGAATGCTTATTTCCTTTAGCTTCATTTTAGATTTGCAGTGTAGAAAAGTGGAGATCATATCCCATGAAGACCTTCAGAAGTGCAAAACTACTTTTAGGAATAGAAAGAAAAAAGACAAAGTGATAGCAAAAAATGGTAGAATCTAGTTGAAAAAATAGCAATAAAAATAAATAAATGGTTTTAAATTGCTTTAGATTGAAAAAAATGAAAACAACTTTGAAAATAGTTTAAGTAAAAAAAACAATTATGAAAAGACTGGTAGTAAATTGATATTGCTTACTAATGTATTATCATCAATCATTAAAAACTCTTATGCACTTTTTTAAACAAATAAATTAGCCATGGAATCAAACATGTATTGATTTCCTTTCCTTCCCTTACTTCCTAATTAACCAAGTTAAGCAATATGATTAAACCTTATCATTTAACTACCCTAAAAGAAGCTTTTAGAATATAATTAAAAGATAGCTTTAAAAACTAGGAAAGTTTAACTGATTCAATTTAACAAAATTAAAAGCTGACTTTATTTAAGAAAGACTTATATTTTTTATGACCTTTGAAATGAAAACTTGACCATCCTTTTTAAGGTTATTTGTTACTTATGTGAAACTAATCAAATATTACATATTTGATTAACTAAACTTATTCTAAATTAAATATAAGAAAGCTATTAGTATGCATCCTAGAAGTTGAAATCATATAACCATGACACTGAAATAGAAAAACACAAGATATTTGACTTTGAAAACAACTTCATTTATTTGTCATGATGAATAATACAAAAGTTTTCAAATCCTTTTACTACCAAATAAAAAACTTAGAAAGACATAGTTTAGAAAACAAGAAAGAAAATAGATAGGAAGAGAGTGGTTACGAGATGATCGAAGCTATTGAAACCCTTTCTATTTATAGGGAACGAATTCAACTAAAGCTAGGGATAAAGATAATTACGTTAATTTATCAAAATAAAGAACAAAAATCAATCTCTAATCTTTATCTTGATCTCTTGAGAGGTTGTATGCAATCTTCTTTCTTGATAAATGTAGCTATAAAGTTGGATTTATGGGCTGATTTTCTTCATTTATCCAAAGGATAAATAGCATAATTATCTAAGATATAATATTCAAAGATAATTACTTTAGCTTTCAAACTCTTAATCCAAGTAAAACTATATCTTCCAACTTAGCCAAAATCAGCTTATCAGAATTCAAAACCCAAACAAATTCCCTAACTTAGCCAATTTTTGCTTTCTTTTTATTTTTCATCTAATTAAATCCTACAAAATAAAAACATAAATAAATACTTATGATAATCATACTAGAAAAGATTAAGATAGAAAATAATTTATATAAAATTAGGTACTTATCAAATTTCTTTAGACTTATACTTTGCTAGTCTTTTAACAAACTAGACCTAACTAATCCTAAATACAAGTAAACTCTAAATCTTTCCAAAGCTTTTAAAGATTCATACATGTCAAAAACAAAGAATATAGCAAAAGGACAATTTCTTTTTTAATATTAACACCCATCTTAGATAAGAGATTTTTATGAACAACTCACTATACTTATCTTGGCTATTTTTAATAGATATGCACTCAATATCACACAAGTGTTTATGCTTAGTGTTTCTCTTAAATGCAATCAAGAAAATGCACTACCATATGCTTATATATTCATCTCATCTCTATCATTTAGAATAGGGCTAAGGTATAGGAATGATAGCAACAAAGAATAGATAAACAAAGGGCAATTAAAGATAAAGAAACTAGTAGAGCACCAAGTTAAATCAAAGAAAATGTAACTTTAAATTTCAAAATTCAAGCTGTATACTTAGTCTTTTTTTATATGTTTTGAATATCAAATTTACTTCTTTTTTTTCACATGAGGATGCCTTTTCTTTTTTGTTTTTAGTTTGTTCTTTTTTTTTTATTCAATTCTTTGTTTCATGGAGCTTTTAAACACAAAATGATTCCATAGCTCATATATCAACTATTTCTTTTTTTTTTCAAACTCAAGCCTCAAGAATTCACCCTTTTCACATTTTTCTCTAAAAAAAAATCAAACATGTAACTAAATGCTCTATAATAGGTAGAATAATTTGTTTTATGATTTTAGCTCAAACATGGTTTAAAGAAAGAAAAGGTTAACATTAAGCTTAAATAGGTTCACTAAGGGATAAATTACAAGGTAAGCTATTTAGGTTCAAGTAGTTTTTCATCTTAGGTTGCTTAATCACTTTCATACTTGCTAGTAAACAAATGTAATCTTAATGAGACTTAAAGCAAGTTCTAGAGTTGAAATAACATGAATTGATATTCACAATAATGAAATTAGATTGACAAAAATATTCAATCTTTTAAGTTTAAAACTCATAAGGGTCTTAAAATCACTAAGATTTAGCATGCTAACTATTCAATATCATAATCTTCAGTAAAATAGAGTTAGCTTGGAAAGTCATATCATTCAAGCATATTCTCATCAATCCATGCATCAACTATCAAACTTTGAAAAAAACTTAAGAAAACATTAATTTTCAAAAAAAAAAAAAAGAAAAAAATTAACATGAACCATACTAAAATCATTTAAAACAATATGCAATTAATCTTCCCCCATACTTATTGCATACATTGTCCCCAATGTATAAACAAACATGAAAAAGAAGAATAAGATAAAAACTTAAGTTAAAGAGAAAGAAATCAAATTTGATTTTTTTCCAAACTTGGGTTGCCTTCCAAGCAACATATTTGTTTAACATCATTTGCCTGACTTTGTTCCATCTCAAACATAACAGGATCTTCCAACTCTACTTTCTCCATTGTTTTCTCTTCGAATCCTTCATAAAATGGCTTCAATCGATGGCCATTGACCGTAAACTTTTTATAGGTTTCCAAACTCCTAATGTTTACTGCACCATAAAGAGATACATTAGTAATAACAAAAGGACCTATCCACCTAGAACAAAGTTTACATGGAAAGAGCTTAAGCCGTGAGTGGAAAAATAAAACCTTCTATCCAACATCAAAAGTTTTCCTCAAAATCTTCCTATCATAAAATGCCTTTATTTTCTCCTTGTAAATTCTTGAATTCTCACAGACATCATTCCTAATTTCATCTGGCTCTTGTATTTGCAACTTCCTATGCAAACCAACCTTATCTAAATCAAGATTATTTTGCTTTACTACCCAAAAAGCCTTGTGCTCTAATTTTAGTAGTAGACGACATGGCTTACCAAACACTAACCTATAAGAAGACATCCTTATTGGTGTTTTGTAAGCAATCTGATAAGCCCATAAAGCATCATTCAATCTAATACTCCAATCCTTTTTACTTAGGTTAACTATCTTTTTAAGAATGGATTCCCTATTAGAAATCTCGGCTTGTCCACTTGTTTGGGGATGATTTACAATGGACATTTGCGTGTAACATGATACTTCAAAAATGAGTTCCTCTATCATTGATGAAAGCCTTAGGTATTCCAAACCTATTAAAAATGTTAGTTTTAACAAACTTGCAACAACCTTAGAATCATCAGTCTTGGTGGCTATTTATTCCACCCACTTTGAGATATAGTCAACTGCTAGTAATATATAATGTTACGAATAGACCCATAAATCTATGCCCGACACATTAAAAATTTCACATATTAGAATGGAGGATTATGGTGTTTGATGTCTATGAGTTAAATTACCTACTCTTTGGCATTTTTAACATGTTTTACTTGAAAGCACTAAGAAATAAAGTTGGCCAAAAGTAACAACATTCTAAAACTTTATGAGCTTTTTTTTTTCCCCCAAAATCCCTCCAAACATATAAGTGTGACAAAAAGTTAGAGTAGACTGAAACTCAGTTTCGAACACACACATTCTCATTACCTGATTGAAATAATGCTTCCATAGATATGGTTCATCCCAAATGTAATACTCGACATCACCTTTTTATCTTTTCTCTTTTAGCTCTAGATAGATCATTCGGTAATGATTTAATTGCCAAGAAGTTGAAACGTTAGCATACCAAGGTGCATTCTCCATGGCAAAAAGTTTCTCATATGGAAATAAGTCACCTAATGGTTATGAATGTTTTTTGTGCGATAATCTACTAATGTGATCAGTTACCACATTTTCAACTCTTTTCTTGTCCCTAACCTTCAAATCAAATTCTTACAGCAAAAAAATCCACCTGATAAGTCTTGGCTTGGCCTTTTTCTTGGACAAAAGGTATTTAATAGCTGCATGATCAGAATACATAATCAATTTAGTTCCATGTAAATAATTTTAAAATTTTTTCAAAACAAAAATAATAAAAAAAGAGTTTTTTTCCATAGTAGTATAGTTGCATTGAGCACTATCCAAAGTTCTTAAGGCATAATAAATGACATTTAGGGCATTTCCAACCCATTGCCCTAGCACTGCACCCAATGCATGATTGCTTGCATCACACATTAGCTCAAAAAGTTGGTTCCAATAGGAGGTTGGATAACGGGGGCTGAAGTTAACAACTATTTTAGTTTATCAAAAGTTTTTTTACAAGCATCATCAAATATGAACTCTATATCTTGTGCAAGTAATTTGCATAAGGGTAAAGCTATCTTTAAGAAATTTTTGATAAACATGTGATAGAAACCTGTATGTCCAAGAAAAGCACGAACTTCCTCCATATTTATGAAGTAAGGTAATGATTGAATAATTTCTATCTTAGCTTTATCAACTTCAATTTCTCTAAAAGATACAACAGGCCTTAAAACTATTCCATTTTGAACCATAAAATGACATTTTTCATAGTTTAAAATCAGAATAGTCTCTATTTGTTTGTCTAACACAAGTATAAGGTTTTTTTAGCATGCATTAAAAGAATTTCCATATACTGTAAAATCATCCATAGACACTTCAATTATTCTTCTAATGTAATCAAAGAATACACTTACCATATACCATTGAAATATGGCTAGTGCATTGCATAAACCAAACGGCATGAGTCTATATGCAAATTTTCCAAAGTTGCAAGTGAGAGTCGTTTTCTCTTGGTCTTCTACTATAATCACAATTTGGTTATAACTAGAATATCCATCAAGAAAACAATAATGTGATTTACCTGATAATCTTTCTAACATTTGATTAATGAATGGAATAGGAAAGGATCATTTCTAGTGGCTGCATTTAGTTTCTTATAATCCACACAAACCCTTCAATCATTTTGAACTCAAGTAGGAATTAACTCATTATCTTGGTTTGTAACCATTGTTATCCCACTTTTCTTTAGCACTACATGTATATACCATTTGCTATTTGATATTGGATAGATAACCTCTATATCAAGTAGCTTCAAGATTTCTTTCATCACCACTTCTTTCATGAGCAGGTTTAGTCTTCATTGAGTGTCTCTACTCTATTTTTCACCTTCCTCTAGCAAAATCCGATGCATAAAGTTGAAGGGTTGATTCCTTTAATGTCTGCAATATTCCATCTAACTGCTAACTTATATTCTTTCAAAACTCTTATCAATATTTCCTCTTATAATAAAGTTAGGTCATTGGCTATGATCACTAGTAAAGTTTCTCCCTCTTCCAAGAATTCATACTTTCAATTGCTCAAATAATTGCTTTAATTACACTTTTGGTGCCTATAAAATAGAAGGTAAAAGTTTGTTATAAGTAATAGGAAAATCTATAAATGAAACATTAAACTTCTTAAAGAAAAGAGTTAAAGAATATAAAGTCAGGGTATCTTTTTCCAAAGTAGCCTTCTACGTAATTTTTCCAAAAGTCCTTCTCTAATCCTTGGCTGATGTCTACTTGAAGTTCATCATCTCCACCTAAATTACAAATCCCTTGAACAAGAAAATTGATAATATCGACATGAAAAATAGAATGTACTTCACTTGGATATTTCATGGCATTAATAATATTAGAACTAATTACCTTGCCATCAAACTCTATCGTAAAAGTACCACAATGAACATTTATCCTATTTCTAGCCGTTTTCATGAATGGACTTCCGAACAAAATAGGTGTTGAAGGAATAAAAAAATCATCTTTCATGTCTAAAATATAAAAATCAGCAGGAAATACCAAATTACTGACTTAAACTAAGATATCCTTCACCATACAATGGTTAAACATTTGACCTATCTGCCAGTTGAATGATTACACCAGTTTCTTTTAAGTTTTCAAGGTTCAATTTATTAAATATAAACCTAGCCATGATATTAATGGATAACTCTAGATTACAGATTGCCTTTTCAAAACTTGTATTTCCTATTCTATAGGGAATAGTAAATGAACTTAGATCCTTACACTTAAAAGGGTAACTTTCTTTGAATCATTGTAGACACATTTTCTCCTAAACTAACCTTTCCATTAACCTTATACCTTCTTTTTGTTGTACTTGGGCACTTGTTTTACAGTGTCCAAAAGAGGTCTGTTCACTTGAACCTTCAAAAAGGTGTCTAATATGTCCTTCTCCAACTCTTTCTTTTTAAACTTAGAAAAACGACTAAGAAAAAAATGGTAAAGTTTTAAAACCAGAATTGACAGAGTTAGGCACTACCTTGTCAATCTTAGGCTATGGAAATGTTTCTTCTTTCTTATGATCTAATTCAGCCTTACCTACATCTGGCTGGCCAATTATTTTCTTTTTCTTGTTTAAGTAAGAGTTACAACATTAACTCCCTTCTTATGATTGATCAGCATTTAGGAAGATAACTTTATCGAACCTTGGCTTTCCAACTTACCTAATGATGTTGCAATTTGGCCCATTAGCCTCTCTAAATTGATAAATCTTGCATTATTTTCTTATGGAAACTTAACTTGGTTAGTTCTAAACAATTTTACAATATCCTTAATGGAGTTACTAGATTCCCTATAAGCTTGTGCTCTAGGTTGATATTGAGAGGTTGATAGATTTCCTTGTTGAATTTTGAAGTTTCTGCTGCCTTGATTCCCACAACCAAAGTTAGGAAAATCTCTCTATCCAGGGTTATAGGTGGTAGAGAATGGATTATATTTCCTTTGTGGTTGTCCTAGAAATCCACTAATTGCATTAACATTCTCTGAATAGTTTTTTTTTAGGGTGCGACATATATTAGTCATGTGTCAATGGGTTGAGCAAATTCGGTATACTTGCATATTTTCTGTAGCAATTTGACACACGAGTGAAGCAAAATCAAAAATTTGATTTTGCAAGGATTGTGTACTCACCTCACTAACATTCCTTGCAAAATTGTTAGTCCTTGTGCCAAATTGTTAAGTGTTGGCTGCTATGTTAGAGATTAAAGCCCTTACTTCATTAGGTGTTTTGTCAATCAATGCACCTCCAGAGGCTACATCGATCACGATTCTTTCAATAGAAAGCAAAGCTTCTTAAAAGTATAGGATCAAAAGTTACTCTGAGATCTAACGATGAGGGTAACTTGCTCACAACTTTTTGAATCTCTTCTAATACTCATGCGATGTCTCCCCTTAATTTTGCCTTATTTCGCATATCTCATTTCTAATCCTCCTAGCTTTGAAAGCTGGAAAATACATCTTCAAAGAAAGCTTTAACATCTCATCCTAAGTAGTCACTGATCTGGAGAGAAGGTAGCAAAGCCAACCTTTTGCCAAATCTCTTAAGGAGAATGGGAAAGTCCTTAATTTTATTTAATCTTTCGTCACCCTCGGTGGTTTCAGACCTAAACAGATCATGTCAAACTCCTTAAAGTGTTTATGTGGATCTTTCCTTGTAAGACCATGCAAGATAGGTAGTAAGCAAATAAAACTAGATTTAAGTTTAAACAATTGTTGTAAATCAGGAAAATTAATGCAAGTAGGTTGAGATATGATATTTAGAGCAACGAGCCTCTTGGTGTGCATTCCTAAATATTCTATTTAATGGCCATGATTTTTACTCTTGATGCACTCGAGGAAGCTGACAAGTGGATGGATGGTGTCCTTGGAGGTGATTGATTTAGAGAGGATATAGAAGTAGAAGATTCTAATGCAATCATTTCTAATGCTTTGAAGCTTAAAGAGGATTTAGTTTCTTGAAGGAATTGCCTTATCCTATGAAGCCTTGTGTTTTCAAAGGACATATACCTGTAAAATGAACAAACAAATAAAA
Organism: Adansonia digitata; assembly: GCA_029448705.1. Classification (NCBI taxonomy): domain Eukaryota; kingdom Viridiplantae; phylum Streptophyta; class Magnoliopsida; order Malvales; family Malvaceae; genus Adansonia; species Adansonia digitata. Next base: position 11,685 of record JAQSVH010217969.1, read on the forward strand.
TCTAACAAAAAGAAATAGCAGAATTAGAATTATACTTAACTAATAGGTCCTCGACAATGACGCCAAAAACTTGGTAGTTATCGATGCTACCTGTTTATAATGCTCCTTTAGCTTGATTTCGGATTTGTAGTGTAAGGAAGTAGAGATTGTATCCTATAAGGACCTTTAAAAATGTAAAACTAATTTTTGTAATAGAAGAAAAAAATGAAACGATAAGAAAAATGGTAGAATCTAGTTAAGAAAATAGCAATAAAAATAAATAAGGGGTTTTAAATTGCTTTTGATTAGAAACAAAATGAAAAAACTTTAAAAATAGTGTATTTACTTTTTTAATGATGAAAAGACTTTGGTACTAAATTGATATTGCTTACTAGTGTGGTATCATTAATCATTGAAAACTCTTATGCACTGTTTTAAACAAATAAATCAGCCATGGAATCAAACATGTATTTACTTTTTTACCTTCCCTTGCTTCCTTATTAACCATGTTAAGCACTGTAATTAACCCCTATTATTTAGCTACCCTAAAAAGAGCTTTTAGAATATAATTAAAAAATAACTTTAAAAACTAGGAAAGTTTAACTAATTCAATCTAATAAAATCAAAAGCTAACTTTATTTAAGAAAGACTAGTATTTTTCATAATCTTTGAAATGAAAACTTGACCATCCTTATTAAGGTTATTTGCTACTTATGTGAAATTAATTGAAATATTACGTATTTGATTAACTAAACTAGCTTGAGTTAGATATGAGAAAACTTCTAGTATGCATCCTAGAAGTTGAAATCATATAACATTGACATTGAAATAGAAAAACACAGGATATTTGTAAAAAAAAATAACTTTTAAAATAACTTCATTTACTTCTCATGATGAATAATACAAAAGCTTGCAAATCTTTTTATTACCAAATAAAAAACTTAGAAAGACATAGTTCAAAAACAAAAAATAAAATAGAGAGGAAGAGATTAAGTATAAGATGATCAAAACTGTTTAACCCTCTCTATTTATCGAGAAAGAATTTAACTGAAATTAGGGATAAAGATAACTACATTAATTTATCAAAATAAAAATAAAAAATCAATCTCTAATCTTTATCTTGATCCCTTGAGAGGTTGTATGCAATCTTCTTTCTTGATAAATGTAGCCATAAAATTGGATTTGTGGGCTGATTTCTTCATTTATGCAATTATCTAAGATATAATCTTCTGAGATAATTACCTTAATTTTCAAACTCTTAAACCAATGAAAACTTTATCTTCCAACTTTTACTAGTGTAATTACAGTTCTCTAAGCTCAGCTTACTAGAATTCAAAACCGATACAAATTCCCTAACTTAGCTAATTTTTGCTTGTTTTGTATTTTCATTTAATTAAATCCTACAAAATAAAAAGAAAAAATACTTATGATAATCATGAAAAAAATAACTAGAACAGATTTAGATAGAAAAATAATTTATATAAAATTAGGCACTTATCACCAACTTCATGGCAAGCTAGGCGATGGGCAACTATGAACAGTTAAACTTTGATTTCCTAGATAAAGATCTAATATGCATAACTGAAGAGGAAGGAACCCCCTGCCATGACCAGTCATGGAAAATGTACTTTGATGGAGTGTCAAATGCTCCAGAGCATTGAATTGGGGCAATATTAATCTTTATATGGATCTCTTGAAAAGTTGTATGCAATCTTCTTTCTCGATGAATGTAGCCATAAATTTGGATTTGTGGGCTAATTTTCTTCATTTATCCAAGAGATAAATAGCATAATTATCTAAGATATAATCTTCAAAGATAATTACTTCTGCTTTTAAACTTTTAACCCAAGTAAAACTTTATCTTCCAACTTCTCCCAGTGTAATTAAAGTTCTCTAAGATTAGTTTACTAGAATTCAAAACCCATACAAATTCCCCAACTTAGCCAATTTCTGGTTCTTTTGTATTTTTATCTAATTAAATCCTACAAAATAAAAAGATAAATAAATACTTACGATAATCATGAAAAAATAACCAAAATAGATTTAGATAGAAAAATAATTTATATAAAATTAGGCACTTATCGCCAACTTTTTGGTAAGCTAGGTGATGGGCAACTATGGACAGTTGAACTTTGATTTCCTAGATAAAGATCTAATATGCATAACTAAAGAGGAAGGAACCTCTTGCCATGACCAATCATGGAAAATGTACTTTGATGGAGCATCAAATGCTCTAGCGCATTGAATTGGGGCAATATTAATCTTACCTGAAGGTGTCGTAACGTACCCCAGGGTGGATCCTTGCGGATCTATGAGTGCGCACGACTTAAAATATTTTTTCGACTTAGAAGTGTCTTCTTGATTGAGACTATTCTTCGGTGTTGTGATAAGAACGAGAAAGTACAGATTCTCGATTTATGACACAGTGAGGGGGACCATAAGATGAATCACTCATCTTATTGGTCT
>JAQSVH010217980.1:10965-29009 GCA_029448705.1 Adansonia digitata
AACTACTGTAATAAATTTCAAAAGAATAAATTTAAAAGCTAATTTTTTACCATAATATTTACCTTTTTATTCGAGATCAACCCTCGACATGACACTTTTCCTATCACGTGCCCTTGCAACCATTTAGATATGATCAAATGGGTCTTGAAAATGTTCAGTCCACTTAAAGGAAGTCCACCTTCACTAGGCAACCGCTAAATTCTTGGTCTCAGATTTTTCTAGATTGTCGAAGAAAGTGCCTGGACAAAATTAGGTGTCTCCAAGGTGACTAAAAATACATGAAATATTCATAAAATGACCAAAATAACGTTAGATGGGTAATTTGATATGACCATTTTGACCTTAAAATGCAAGGTTTTCTTAATGGACTCTAAACTTTGCTAACTTTGTAATTTAGTCCCTACATGAGATAAACTCAGACTTAAACATCAAACATAACACAAAAATCATGGAAATCATTCCAAAAGTCATAAGAAGCATTTGGCCAATCACCTTTGGCCTTGGAACAATTTTTTTTTTAATTTTCAAGTTAATCTTTAAACATTTTAAAATTACAAAAAGACCCCTAAAGGCAAAAAAATGTATTTTGACATGTTAAAAATGCTTCAAACATACCTTTAGGGGTACATAAAGCTCTTGGCCAAGCTTAGAAGGCATAAAAATAATTTTTCTCACTTTTTACAATATAGAATCAAGATTAATAACTGATTAAAAACTAAAACCACCAAAACCAAACTGAATCCATTTAGTTCAATTAATTTAATTGGTTATATTCGTTTATACTCACTCTTACTATATGTGATAAAGTAAAGTAGGTATAACCATAATGATTAGTTTCAAACAAAAAGGAAGTGCTAGCAAGGCTAAACATCTTGGGTGGACCAGTGAAGCAAGTAGATGGTCAAATGCACACTCTCTCATATGAAAATGAAGAGCTACCAAGGCTAAACCTCCTAAATTATCGAAATGAAGTAGAAAGGCATAGCCATAATGCTCGCTTGCATAAAAGAGGGTGTCAAATAGCTAAACCTCTTCGATGTGCTAAAGAAAAAAGAAGTAGATATAGCCATATGCTCATTTAGATATAAACAAAGTTCTCCTAAGTTTTAAGCCTTTTAAATATGCCAAAATAAAGAAAGTAGCTGCAGCCATAGCACTTTATACAAAAAAAATGTGCCACAAAGGCTAAACCTCTTGAATGTGCCACAAAAATAAAGTGGGCAAAGTTAAAATGCTCGCTTATGTGGAAAAATAGTTACCACCAATGCCTAAGGAGCTTTATACAGAAAAGATAATTTCAAATTATTCTTTTTGCCTACTCGAATCCTTCCTTAAAACCCCCTCTGACTTAAGAAATAGAAAGTGACTAGAGACATTTTACTTTTTTTTTGTCCAACAAGCTAGCTCAACAACCTCCAATAGTTTCTTTAAATTCACCAACTTTGACACTAAGAAAACATCAAAACTTTTAAATAATCCAACTCACAACACTAAGGAAGACTTAAAGATATCTTGCTTGTAAATGGATAACAAGCTCTAGTATTTTAGACAACAATGATGTTTGTAGTTATAAGATGGTTTTACTTGAAATTGTGAGAGGCAAAAGCGAATGTAAACAGAGGTAGACAAGGGCTTTGGCCCCTTAAATTTTTTTAGGACTTCTACCATACTTTTATATCATCACTTAAAATTATGATAAATTTATATTTTGCCCCTAAATTTTTAAGACTTTAATAATATTTTAGATTATCACTTAACATATGGTAAATTTATGTCTGGCCTCTTAATTTTTTAAACATTTATTTGCAATACTTTTATAGTTTCATGTCGTCACTTAAAAATAAGGTGTTCAAGGATTTTAAAATTAGTTTGATATAATGTATTTGCTAACACTTTTAATTTAAATCCTAATCCTTTATTCATAGCTTACTTTATTTTCTTTTTCAATAAATCAAATAGATACATTTTCATTCATTATTGTATTAATTTTTTTATTTTAAGCTTATATGGGAAAAACAAATAAAAGTTAAACTATTACAATATCTAAAGTCAATTGTGTATTTAAATATTTTTTTACATATATGTGATCTTTTTTTTGTGACATGAAATAATTTTTTTTTTGCATTTTAATTTGACAAAAGGTTTTTTTGACATTGAAACCAAAAACAATTCTTATTAATATTTTATATGCAATTTGAATTATAATATTAAAATATTATTTCATTATAAGAAATTTGTACATTATTAGCAATTTTATTCACATATAGTATATTTAAAAGTAATGTTTTCATTCTAAAATTATCTATGAGCTAGGTTTGTGTGGTAACCTTGCTCGTTTATGGCTCTTGTCTAACTCGACTTAAAAGTTGGGTGAACCCCTCGTTCCTATATATGTTTGCATATCATTATATATTTGTAGGGGCCATTTCTTATTATTAGTTTTCCTTATTTTTTGGGTTTGGAAACTAAGTTATCGAAATGAATCGCTCATTTGACTTAATCCTAAATAACAATTACGAAATAACCATTTATTTTGTAGTTGCCACCAATCTTTTTTGGCTAGGTGAAATTGGTAACCTATCAAAGTTTGTATCCCAAGGTTTATGAAACCTAGAAAATACACTCTGTGGTCTACACTTATACAAGAGATCATATGAAAGGGTCCGAGAGTCGGTTATAATCATAAGTAAGGATTGATCCCTCTCATGATGCTTGATAATTGGTACCTTATTAATCTCGTGCTAATTGAAATTTTGATTTTTATTTGATTTCAAAATCTGATATTTAAGTATAATTTCCATTTTCCAAAATAAAATGTTATGAAACAAATTTATTATTCCATTTGAGAAAATTAAGTTTTCAATATTTTTGAAAATTGAAATATCTCTTGTACCCCATCGAAGGACTAGAGGAACATGAAAGGTTTTATATATATCTTTCATACCCCACTGGAGAGACGAAAGATTATGAAAGGTCTTAAAAATCAAAATATCTTTTATACCCCACTATAAAGCTAGAAAAATACAAAAGGTTTTATTATTCTCTATCGCACTCCACTACGAGTTGGAGGAATACAAAAGGTTTTAATAATCAAAATATCTTTTGTACCCGACTAGAGAGCCGAAAGAATAGAACAAGGTTTTATTTTTTCAAAATTCTAAAAATCTTGATTTTCAAAAAGGATATCTCATTATTAAAATAGTCCATAAAACCTCTAGCATATTCTAGAAAAAATTCTACCTACTATTTTAACATTGCGTTGATTTTGTAAAAATTTTGATTTTATAACAAATAATAAAATTTGTCCTAAGACTTGGTTTTGACTACATGTACAAAATTGAACTCAAGGGACCTAAATATGGTCGATGAGACCAAAATGTCCTTTAAGGTACCTTCGACATGGAAGTATCATAGTAACTTTAAAGGACTCAATTTTAGTGCAAAATTACTAAAATGTCCCTAGGTATACCTTTGGTATGAAAGTATCTTGATAACCCTAAAGGACTCGAGAATGATTATAAAAGATGAACCTATCCTTAGTGCACATTATGACCATAAGAAAATCTTGATAACGACATAGGACTCTATTTTAAGGTAAATTATAAAGTATCCCTAGAGTGTACCTTCGACAGATAAGTATCCGGATACCCTAAAAGATTATATATCATTATAGAAAAGAGAAACTTATCCTTATTATGCACCTTCGACTTATAAGCATTGTAATGATCATAAAAGATGTGGCTCTACGATAAATTACTAAAATACCTGTAAGGACTACCTTTGTCATGAAAGCATCCTAATAACCTTAAAGGACTTAAAGATGATAGGAAATGATAATTTTACCCTAAATGGGTAACTTAAATATAAAAGGTGACCTAAAATATAAAAGTTGCAACTAAGTCCCAAAATTTTCTAAAATTACATTTTAGCCCTAAAGTGACTAAAAATGCATGAAATATTCCTAAAATGATCAAAATACCCTATATGTGTAATTTGATATGGGAAAAATCCCTTTTGACCCTAAAATGCAAGGTTTTCTTAATGGACTCTAAAATTTTCTAACTTTGCAAATTAATCCCTAAACAAAATAAAACATAGATCAAATATCAAACATATCAAAATCATCATGAAAAGTATACCAAATATCTTTAAAAGCATTTGACCAAGTACCTTTGGCCTTGGGACAAATTTTTTAATATTTATAAATAAACCCCTAACTTTTTAAAATAATAAAAAGATTTCAAAAAGGTTAAAAATATATGAATCGTATTCAAACATGCTAAATAAAAATGAAAGACACCTCTAAAGGTCTACAAGTGGTTTGACCAAGCATGATAAGCTTTAAAACAAAATTTTTCATTATTACATTTAGTTCCTATAAATTTTATATTTACAAAATAGCTTAAAAGTAAAAAAAATTTCATAAATAAACCTCTATACAATTTGGCTAACTAGAAAAATACCCTTCCTAGGGCTCAAAATTTTTGGTAAAATTATTTTCAAGCTCCTTAAGTTTTCAACCTGATAAAATAATCTAAAGTATCACAAAATCAATCATAAAAGATTGGCCAAGAACCCTCTTGAGATTCGACCGACATGTATAACAAGTAATAACAAATTTTCACCATAAACCTTATAAGTATCAACATAAGTTCTTGTTACCAAGCTTAAATATGCAAAAATCATAAAAAGTAAAGAATATATTAACATATTTCATAAAAAATCATCATGAAAATAACAGGAAAAATAAATAAAATTACTTATGCAATATCAAAACATTATTTACACAACAAATATGTATTTTCATGATGAAATCACATTACTACTAACAAAAATCAAATTTAACAACAAAATCAATAAAATTTGATCATAGCCTATATAATTGGCCTTTAAACACGAATCAAAATCCATTAGCACAAGTATTCAATAGGCTTACTACAAGGATAAAAAAATTAAAATCAACAAAAATCAAGAATTTTCTAAGAAAATCTACCTTAAAAGCTTGAAAATTTTGAAGTTTCCTTTTTTTTCTATGCATTTTTGCATGAAAGCACTAAGCCTTTTTGCGAAGGCTTCCTCCCCATATTTATAAGAGGGAGTTTCAGCCTAGAAGGGATCCAATCCTTCTTTGCTAAATTGGCCATTTATTTTTTATTTTTTTTATTTTCTTGATTTTTATTACTTTAAAGTTTTTTTTAGCTTTTTGATAAGCTTTAGTTAATTTGTTTTTATCATTTTGCATGAGTCATCGTGCATGACATTATCATCTAGAAACTTTGCCTAAACAATTTAAATGGGATAATATTAAACTTAATGATAAAATTCAATCTCAATTAAATTAATTCTCATATAACCTAGTTATCAAATTCTAAAATTAAAATTAAAATACATAAATGTATGAAAATATAGGAATAAATAAAATTATAACTGCAAATTTTATGAAAAAGAATTAAAAATATTGAAGAGAACAAACTAGATTGTAAGAAATTAAAGGTTATAAATTAACAAATCTAATTACAAAATTTAATCACATTAAAGGCCTAATTAAATATTCATCTGAAAATTATGAATTTAAAAGAATTAATAAAAATTTTAGAGAGAGAAAAATCATTGGGCCTTATTGGAAAATAAATGGAATAATCACAAATAGGCTTATTGGGTTGTAAAGAGTGAAAGGGGCTTGGTAGAAAATCAAAAATAGGCTTGGCAAGATTATTGTGCTTATTAGGCTTATTAGCAGAGTTTGAAAGTTCTATGCCCATCAAAGAAATTTTGCTTAAAATAAAATTAATAAAAATTTTTGATGAAAATTCCAAGTGTTGAACACTAAAAGAAAATTTAAGAAATTTTATATGTGAGAAAAAAGCAATTAGAAAGTTCAAACTCATAAAAATTTACGAAAAAAACTTACGGAAAAAACTTACAAAAAAACTTATATCTTGTAAAGAAATTGGAAAATCCATAAAATGGATTAAAATTTCAAAAAAATAATTTAATGGTAATTTAATGGAAATTTTGAAATTTAAAACTTAGGAAAATTCCTATGAAAATTTTATAGATAAAAGAAAGTTAATATTTTGGAACTAAAAAAATTCCAAAAATATGTTTAAATATATAAAAATGAAATATTTTAAGCAAATTATTTAAAATATTAATTAATACAAATGAAAGCTTGAAATCTAGTGTAAATTTTACTGGAAGAAGTTTCATGAACCGGACACTCGCGGGATGGTGAAAAAATCAAAGTTAATGAATAAATTTGACAACTTGATATCTCATGGTAAAAATGCCAATATAAATTTTTTCTTAAATATTTTTGATGTTTCGGAGTGGGTATCGGCATAAATATTACATGGGTATCAGTAAAAATGTACAATGATTGATTTTCAAAATTTCCTAAAAAAATTATGTAAAAGTTCAAAAAATAGGTTTTATGACTTACCCTTACTCGGCATTACGCCTGCTCAAATGGTGACACATGCAAATTCAACTAGGAATTGGTCTTTGAGTTATCCTTTGATCGAGATTTGGACTGGGCATGATGTGATGATATCAAGGAAAGGACCGTCAAATGAATTGCTCATCGAACTGGTCTCAGATGGCCACCATGAAATGGCTAAAAACTGGGAATCACCATCGATCATTTTGAGCTAGGCATGATTGGATGGCTATTAAAAATGATATTCTAACTTATGTAACTTGTAACATTAATTTCAAGGTTTCCCATGTCCAAGGAATCGTTGGTTAGGTTCAGAGTTGATTACATATGGGGATGGATTAACATCCCCATAATGCCCGAAATCGATACCATCTAGCTATATATTACTTAGGTTTTGGTTTCTTAGTTTTGAATTGTTATTATTTTGATATAATCCCCTTTTATACATTAATTTTAATTTAGGTTTTAAATAAAAAGATTTAAATTATGTATGCACCCCCGAAAAGGGTGGGAAACATAAGGATTTTCAACAAAAATGTTCTCAAAATTAATTTTGAAAACTGGGTAATCCTTGTCAGACACTGAAGAGATATTGACATGGGACACTGCATTGTAACTTTTTTTTAAAAATATTTTGTTAAACATGAATGCAAAATAGACACCATAAAAGGAATCTATTAGAAAAACTGATAGACGCACAATGGAATTTTAAAAAATTTTTAATCTAATCAACTAAATCGTATTGTTATGTGTAATAAAACCATCTTAATCAGGTACTTGAGTTGCAAATCTAGATCCATGTGAAAGCTTTAACCAACTAGCCTTCTCCACTATCCTCCAATTCTCGCATGGTAGAGTATGTGGGCACTCTTTGTCTTAATCAACTTCGAATTTTGTGCGACTTGATTCTCTTTAATGACCACCTTGTGCCACCAGGTTTAGAATCACGAGATATTATGATTAGAAACCTCCAACTATGACTCCATGGGCTAGGAAAAAACCTTAGGCATAAGCCTCTTATTTATATTAGGCAACAAAATAGCCCTAATTTTAATTTTTAATTAAAATAATTATTTTATTAATTCCATAAAACCCATAGACAATATTTTTGCTCAAATTTATTTTAATAAAATTTAGCCTATTTAATTTGAACACTAATTAATTTTAATTAAACTGTTAATTTTATTTAGCCTAATAATTTTCTAATCCTTTAATTCTAATTTGAAATAAAATCATGGTAATTTTATTCGAATATAATAATTATGTAATAATTATCAAAATAAAATTAACTATAATAAAATAATTAATTTAAAGATAAATTAAAATAAATAAAATAATTTTTAATTTATTTAGAATATTATCCATATTTAATTTATAAATAAATATTTAAACAAGTCTTAATAGATATTAAATTAATTATTTAAATAATTAATTTCCTATATCTATTTAATTTAATTAACTCTCATATTTAACAAAAGATAAATATACATAATTTAAATTACTAATTCTTGTCTAAATAAATATTAAATTAAATTAAATATATAATCTAAATAAATAATACCAAAAAAGTATTTTCATTTATTTATTGAAGAAAATGCCGACACTCTTGAAGCGAGTGAATTTGATGTACCACTTCAGCATATTGAGAATCTTCCATCTTTGGATATTCTAATCAATAACCAATGGTTAAGGAATTATATTGAGCTAGTGGAGGGACCTATTGGACATATATAATTAGGCTCTAATAATCTATGTATTAATTATTCCATCCCAAATAATTAATCACATAATTATTAATCTCAGAGTTATACCACAAAGACCTGAGACTGCATTCCCAGTTATATACCGTATTACGTGAGCTTTATAAATAGCCTTTTAGTCCAATGGCCTTATCATTTGTGTAATAACCTCATATGATATCCATGATCAATTTAAAGTTAAAAGTCTGATTACCTACTTAATCACCTTATCTTAGAATTCCAAATTCCATTGTACTTTTCATGTGAGAATAATTGTTCACCATTTATGAACAATTTATCATTTGATATACAAATGACGAAGGCCTCATCCATTTTCACTATACCATATAATGCCTTTTAAGAGGATAACTTTAACTCTTTATGGGAACTATGATTCCATATCTATGAGTAAAGCTTTAATCGAGTATAAGTCATATGCCCAATGAACCAATTTAGTAGCTTATTACTTTAAGATGCTTTAGCCTTTGGAACTTCAAAGCATACAAGTCATACACCAGGGCTTAATTACTTACTCAGGATTAAGGTAATTCCATAATGAAAGTCAAAAGTGAATTAAACCATTTAAATAGACTTATTAATGGACTAATTACATTTTGGTCCACTCCAGTATATTTGCACCTCTATGTATTATATCTATGTCTCTACTTAGGAGCCAAACCACTCTAGATGGCCAAGACAAGCCATCTCCCAAATTAGATTTAGACAACATAAGAGCCTTAATATTAGTTAGTTGCTCACATTAACCCTATAGACTATGGACTATCGATTTAGACTACTTTCCTTGGAATGTTGTCTTCTTGCATATAAAGTCCATTATATGCAATATTCTAACAGTATAAACACAAGTAGTCAATGAGCCATATTTACTTACAGTTTCTTTAACATATAAATCTAAATAAGGATGGAATAGCAATAATATAATAAAAAGTCAAACGTATATAAATAATCAATTCAAATTAATGAAATACATCACAATGTGTTTCATCCTGAGGGCATTCCTAGCAAAATTATGTTGGTACGATGGAAAAGAAAAAAAATAAATATTGCATAAAAATAAATGTCATCACGTGCCCACCTCTAAAACTTCGGATGATCTAAAGGGCATAGTGCGCTTGACTTAAAAATAACTGACGGTTGGTTGTGATCAAGCCTTTGAGTTATCACATGATCAAGATTTAGATTAGGCATAATATTGTGAAAGAAAGGGAGACCGTCAGGTGAATAGCTTATCCAACTAGTCTTGGACGGCCACCATGAAGTGGCCGTAAACTTGGAGTTGCCACCGATCATTTTAGGCCAAGCAAGACCAGATGCCCATTGAAAACAATATTTCGAGTTATGAAACTTGAAACATCAGTTTCAAGGTCTACAAAGTCCAGAGATTCATTGGTTAGGTTTGGGAGGTGGTTGTGCACGGGTAAGGATTAACATCTCCATGATGCCCGAAATTGGTACCTACTAACTATCTCTTACTTTGGTCTTGGTTACATCGATTCCGTTTAGTCTTTATTTGGATATAATTCTCCTTAATGCATGAAGTTTTGTAAATTTAGATCCGATTTTTCTTAAGAAAATTAGCTCACCTATGCACTTTGAAGATGTAAGAAACATAGGGATTTTTTATGAAAATAATATTCGAATTAAATTTTAAAAATTTTGATATTTTGTATTATACACTGGAGAGATACCAACATGAAACATTGCTTTGTAAATTTTTTTTGGAAAATGAATTTTAAATATGAAAGCATGATAATCACTGTATAAAGAAAACATGTTAGTAAGGCGGTAAAGAATATAGTAATATCATAAACAAACAATCATAGACAAAAGGCCATAAAAAAGAGGGACAATTAGAATTTGTCTCATACTTGTCTTTGATCATTAATGAATAACCAGGATGACAATTTAGAGACATATTTCAATTTGATGGTAATTTGCAGGACAAAAAAATTTAATTAAAACAATCTGGGACATTCGAAAGAAAAAATCTTTTTAACTTTTTTAGGGTAAAAGCAGGGCTAGAATATCCACTTAGAGAGGTAGGGTTCGAGTATCCCCAAAGATAAAGTTAGGAAAATGTTTAGGAATAAAAAGAAAATTTAAATTTTTAATGAAAAGTGGGGTTGGAGTATCCCTTGGGAATAGCAAGGTTAAAGTATCCACAAAGGTGAAGATTTTGATGATTTTAGATAAGGAATAAGAATCTTGAAAGCAGATCCAAAAAGAAAAGCTAAGTTTTGAGTTAAAAATGGGGTTGGAGTGCCCCCTCAAAGCAATGAAGTTAGAGTACCTCCATTAGCAAAAATTTTAATATGGGGAAAGAGATACCTAATATGAAGTCTTTTTTTTTATATTTTAGCCTTGATCCAAGTCTAAAAGGCTTAGGTTGTGAGGAAACCAATTGGGTACATTTCAAGGTATTCGAATGTTTTGATAAAAGGAAATTTGAAAATTAAGTTCAAAATAAAGAATAACATCATGTCATCTCTTTTTTTAAATTTATTTCGAGTCCATCCGAAGGCTTTATATGGTGAATAAGGTATCGTTGGAAAGATAACTTGATAAAGTTTAATGTAAAAATATTCCAAAAATCCTAAAAAATCACTTTCTAAGTGGAATTAATTTTTTAAATTAGGTCTGTCTTGACACTAGCAGCATAGACAAAGAAAAGACACATCAAAATTTGAAAAATCGTTTTGGGCTCATCCATAATCATTAAATCATGAAGAATACATTTTTGGAAAGAGAATTTTGAAAAAAAGTTTTAAAAAATGTTTAAAAATTTTAAAAAATCATTGGATGGGCCACAATGGCCTAAATAGGATATCGCACGTTGGTTCTAAGGGTTTCAGATAGTAAAGGTTTGAAAAATTATAACTCCCTCATCCAGAATGATCCGAGGGCGAACAAGACACCTTTGGAAATGTATTTCGATAAACGTTAAAAAAAATCAAAAAATTATGGGAAAAGCATTGTGGTTCAAAAATGATTTTTCAAATTCAGATTATAGTGCTGCCAAGGCAAAATAGGAAATTATTCTAATTTTTGAGTTTGTTGGGGGTCAAACTTGAATTATGGATGTTTAAACATCCACATTAAAGGAGGAAGAAGAACATGAGCATCCAAAGTTTATTCCACAATCTTGAAGTAGTTTGGGACGATGAAACAACCTATTGATCGTGTCCCTAAAAAGGGTATTAGACTTAAGATAAAGGCTTAATGCTTTAACACAAGAAAATTACATTTTATTTCCATGAATCTAGACCTGAAATGTTTGATTTGTCCCTAAGATTGGAAAACTAATTTTATGAAAACATTAAATCAATGCTATTCTTCATTTATTGGAGGTAGCATGAACTTAACTTGGGGATTTCTTTTTAATTATCAATTTTCAGCAAACAAGCATGCATCTTGACAGGAATGACATGAAACAAAACATAAAATGCCCAAAGATGAACAAAGACTAAACATTCAAACACACAGGTGACATATTAACATGGAAATAAGTGACAAAAATGTGAGAAGATGACAAATAATGTGTATGAACATATTTAAACAAAGGAATGCAGACTGAAGTTGTCAAGATAGCATTATTATTTCATGAGACTCCTTAATAGACATGAAAATGCATGAATATACATAAGATATGTTAAGGTGAACATTTAAGCATGTCTTAAGCATGTAAATTAGATGACATATGTTAGAAAATGCTTAAATAAGAGGCTGATGAAAGATAAGATATTTGGCCTATCATGCAACATCAAGGCATTAAGAGAACATTAACACTTTAATATTACCATAAACAAGGCAACAATAAGGCATGAGAACCTTAAAAAGGTCATGGTAACATAGAAAGTTCACTAAGATTATGAAAATGTTGAAAAATTAGAGAATATGCATAGTTAAGTAGAGAAAATACACCAAAAGTTTCAAGCTTTAACATTTTCTCTGAGCAGCAATTTTAAACTTCACTTTTTTTGGGTTGAACAACAAAAAAGTGATGAAAAAAAGGGGCTTTTTCGTTAGGTATGGATAAAGGGGAGTTTTGAGAGGTAATATGAGTGAAATAAAGGTTTTTGAAAGACTTTTAGTGATGGTTTTGAAGGGATCTAAAAATAGGGAAGAGTTTCTTAGTTTTTAGTGGCTGGAGAATATTGAAGGAATGATTAGAATTGGGAGTTTTTCTATTAGGAATCTCTTTTTTCTTAGTGGTGTTATAGTTGAGTCCAAGGTTGGCTTATATAGCCATATGGCTATGAAGACAAAAGATAAAAAAGCAGGGGCATTTTAGAGTTTTAATGCATGTTGCTTATGCAAAGGTTAGGTACAGTGCTCAACAGCCATGCAAGCCCATTGGTTTGCTCAACAAAAATAGTGGATCTAGACTGCTTTATGCAATTGACAGTTGGGTAAGTTCAACCTTACCCTTTGACAATTTGCAAAATGTCCGTCATCATTGGCTATTTGGACTTCAAAATTTTGTTTAAATCTAATCATAAGCCCAAAGACAAAGTCTGGTATGAATTTTGATGGTTTTTGGCACAAGAACTGTGTTCGAATCAAATTTTGAATTAGCGGTGCAGTGGCTAAAAAATAGCTCAAACCAGGCAAATATGTCTTTGTGTATCGATATAGAACATTGTGTATTGATACATAAGGTAATTTTTAGCCATAAGTATCGATACAAGGAAGCATGTATCAATACCAAGAGTAAAAATTTGTTTCCAATCTCGAGACTTGAAGTCTTATATCGATACTCCATGAACTTGTATTGATACACAAGGTTGTTTATTGATACATTTTGCCAAAAATCACAACTTTAGCTACTGCCAAGGTCTGTATCGATACAAACATGCTAGTTATTGACACCACATCTTGGGTATCAATACTAAACCCTTTTGTATCGATACTACATGTCAAAATTTAAATTTTTGGCATCGTAAAACCTTATATCAATACTTATGCACCTATATAACTTGCACATACTTATGGCTTCTTGATTTTCCTTAAGTTGGTCACAAACAGTGGGAAGTTAATTCATGTACTCATCTGAATGACTCTAGTGACACCATGAAAAATGGCCTTCAATGCGTTATTTTACATTTTTCTTTAATATGACCTATAGGCATTGCAGACCTTCCCAAAAAACATTTTGCCTAGTGCCGTGTCACCTAATAATGCCTGGTAACATGGCATTCAGCAATTGTCCCTCAGTTTTTATTTTTATTTTTTGATTTTATTATCTTTCACCTAAGTCCTAGGATGCTAGAAACTAGCATGGACAAAATAAGGTGTCTACGATAAACACACAATGTAAAGAAAAGGAAGAGGGAAGGGATGATTGGAATGTATCTCATAATTATCTTCATTTATTAAGAAATAACCAGAGTGATAATCTCGAGACACGTTTAGACTTAGTGGTCACTTAGGGTGTGAAAAAAAGTTTGGATTAAAAGTTTTAGGGATACCCGAGAGAGAAAAATTTAGATTTTGAGTGAAGTCTGAAAGGCATGGTTGTAGTATCCTTTTGAAAAATAGGGATTGGAGTGCCTCTCCAAAGATAGGAATTTCAAAGAATATAATGTTATAGTATCCCTTCAAAAAATAAAGGTTGGAGTCCCCCCAAAGATACAAATTTTGAAAAAGGTGGGGTTACAGTATCCCCTCGAAAAATGATGTTATAGTATCCCCTTGAAAGAAGGGGTTGTAATATCCCTAAAAAAATTTTTTTTTATCAAAATTTGAAAGGCAAGGGTATAGTGTTCTCTTTGAAAAATGAGGTATCTTAAAATGTCAAGAGAGAGAGAAAGTTTAATTTTTCTAATTAGAACTTGGAAAGTAGGGTTATAGTATCCCTTTTTAAGAAGATGGGATATAATATGTACAAAAAGTTTAATTTAATTGAAGTTTAAAGATCAAGGTTTATGGGGGTGCCCTTTGGAAAAATATTTGATTTTTGATTTAAATTCAAAAAATGAGGTTGCAGCGTCCCCTCAAAAAAACAAGGTTGGAATGTCCCTAAAAGTGAAAATTTTTATGAATTTTGAAAAATACAGTGTTTTTGATGAAAATATTGTTTTGGCCTTAATCTAGGTTAACGAGAGGTTAAAACATATCCCTATACACTAATAAGTTGGTCGGATTTGTCAGAGGCATCGAATGCCTTGGAAGTTAATTTCAAAAAACTTATTAGACTTTGATGAGTGAAAAAAAACAAAGAATAATATCATGTTATTCCCCTTTTTAAAGTTATTTTGGGCTCATCCAAAGGCTTTGAGGGGTAAAAGATGTAATGTTGGAAAATTAACTTGACAAGGATTATTATAAAAATATTCCATAAATCCTAAAAAATTGCTTTCTAGGTGGAATTAACTTTTAAGTTTGAAGTTGTTTTAGCATTAACAGCACATGTAAGGGAAATGGTGTGATGAACTTTGAAAAACCACTTCAGGCTTATTTGGAATTGTTAAATTGCAAACGTACCTTCCCAAAAAGGGAATTTCATGTATCTTTAGGGAAAAATATTTTAAAATTTTTGAAAAATCATCTGATTGGTCGAAATAACTCAAACAGAATGCAAATTATTGATTCCAAGGGTTTCAAATAATATTAGTTCAAAAAATCAAAACTCTCTTTTTAGAATGATTCTAGGGCAAACAAAACACAACTGGAAATGTAATTCAATGCCCTTTAATGGAAAAACATAATAAAATTATAGAAAAATCATTTAAGGTTTGAAAATGATTTTGTAAGTCATGACTATAGTGCTACCAGTGCAAAAATAAGGTGTTGTTTGATTTTTTAGGTTCCTTAGGGTCAAATTGAGCCATGGGTTTTCGAACATCCGTGACATAGAGAAAATGGTGACATGGGCATCGTGAGTTCATTCCATAATCTCGGAGTAGTTTGGGACAATGAAACAACCCATTGACCATGCCACGAACAAGGGCATTAAACTTAAAATCAAGGCCTTAACATTTTTTTACAAATAAAAGGGATTTTTTTTTGAAAAAAAATATCATTTTTTATCTTCTTTGACCATGAATCCAAACTTGAAAAACTTGATTTATCCTCAAGATTAGAGGACCAATTTAGTGAAAACATTAGATCCATACTAGTCTCCATCTATTGGAGGTAGCATAGACATAACTTAGGGGCTTTTGGAAATCAAATTTTACAGCCAACAAGCAAGCATTTTGATGAATATGTTAAGAACAAAGTACGACATGCATGGAGATGAATGGAGTAGCACAAAAGATGACATTTTGGCAAGAAAAAATGGTAAAAATGCGAAAAAAAGTATGAATGATGCATGGACATATTAGCTTCATGAATAATGTCAAGAATCATGCTACGAAAGATTGTATAACATGTTTAAACTAGGAAAAACGTGTTGGGATTTTCAAAATAACATTGTTATTCCATGAAACCTATCAAAATGCAAGAAAATGCAGGAATACGCTCTATACATGATAAGGTGAACATTCAAGTATGAATTGAACATGTGAAGGTGGATGAAACATTAGAAGAAATGCATGAATAAATGGGTGTTTTGATGGCTAAATGAAACATGTTTGGCTATTGAAGCAACATCAAGGCATCAAAAGATCATTAAAATCCTAAGACTACCACAGCCACCATAATAATGCATGAAAATTTTAGAATGGTTATGGTAACATGAATAGGGTCACTAGGATAATGCAAATGCTGAAAACAAGAAAATAAACAGAGCAGAGGGAGAAAACATACCAAAAGCTTTAAATTTTAGCCTTTTTCTTTGAGCAATAACTTTAGACTTACAATTTTCCCTTTTTTATGTTGATTAGTAAAAAATGAATGAAAAGAAAGAGCTTTTTAGTTATAACGTTGATGGAAGGGAGTTTTGAAAGGAAGACTGAATGGAATGAAGGATTTTAAAAGGGTATTTAGTAATGATTTGAAAGAGCTACGAGAATGAAGGAGTGTTTTTGGTTTCAATGTAACAGTGTGTAGACCTCTTTTCAGCTAGCCAAAATTTGATTTTGTAGTCATAAGTTCAACCAAGCTTTATAAGCCAAAGATAAGGGCATTATGGGGTTTTCTCAAAGTACCACATGGCAACCCTGAGTATTATTCACAGATGGTTGGAATTCTATTAGCCACCAATAGTATGATGGTGGACTAGAGGGGGCTCAAACAATCTGCCACTTGGGAAAAGCCAAACATGCCTTCCAATAATCCATTTAATCCATGAAAATATCCTATTTCCAAACAAATTAGGCCTCAAAATTTGTTAAAACCCAACCATAAGTCCAATGTTAATGCATGGTATGGATTTTGATAATTTTTTATGCAAAAAAACATGGTTAAATCAGATTTTAGATCGATGGTGTAGAAAAGTTAAAATGGCATGAATTAGGCATTTTGCCTTATGGAATTGATACTAAAAAAATTGGTATGGATGCAAGATACATTTTTGGCTTTTGATATGATACTAAGAGGCCCTATATCAATACTAAAGGTATTTTTTGGCTCTTGGTATCAATACAAAAAACAATGTATTCATACCAAGCATGGAATTTCTTGGCTATTGATACCCCATATGTTGTATTGATGCAAATGGGTCCAAAGTCATAATTTTAGCATTGGAACAACCTGGTATCAATACCACAAGCTCTTATCTAGATACCATAACTTGTGTATTGATACATATTCCCCCGTATTGATATAAACCAATATCATAATATAGCTTTGACATAACGTGGTATCAATACCTTACACTTATATATCAAGATAGTCATGCACAAGTGTGAATTTTCTTACCTTTGACTCACCAAAACACCTTACCTTAACAGAGAATAATGGGTAACTAACCCATTCTCATCTGAATGACACTGATGATACCCTGGATAATGACCTTCGATGCCTTAAATGATGCTCAGACAAAATGGGGTACCTATAGCTACCCTTCTTTGGCCATTGCTAAATATTAAGAATAAGGCAAAGATAAATAGACACCATTTTATCTGGGTTAGGATGATGTTTCTTGAATGCCTACAAAAATGAGATTTAATTAATGTTTTGTAATGATGATCCAATATATTAGTGGTGATTCTAATTGAAGTCTGGATAGGTTTTGTAAGGTTTGACCTTATTGTTAGCATTTTGGGTTTTTTCCTAAGGTTTAACCTCCCTCGATAGGCACTAGCTAATGTGAACTTTGATTGATAGGAGCCTAGCTTTTTATGGATGGACTCCATTGGTGCCTAGCTCTTTATAGGATGACTCGATTAATGTCTAACTCTTGGTCAACATCCTAAAATCCTTTTAGCTATAGTATTTCTTAATAAAGTTATAGTTGATATGGTTGGGCAAGTTGCTGCCACCATATTGGTTAAGACTATGGCTCTTTCAGAGAATACATGTTTCACTACGTAAAACACTTCTCAATTTGGGTTTTATTTTTCCCAAGCATCTTTATGGATTAGAAGGATTTACCTAAGCATTAGGTAACCTTCTCGACATTGATGAGGCATACCTTTTTATTATGGGCTCTTATCATATACTTTTGGCATATATGCTTATGACAAATAACTTTCATCCTTTTCTATTCAATGAGATTGAGCTATTCATATCGATCCCTAACCCATTTGGCTTTTTCAAGTTATGATTCCATTAAGACCCTAAGTGAGGGGATCTCAACCTCGATGCATAGGATAGCTTCCATGCCATAAATTAAAGAAAATAAGGTGGCACATGTAAAAGTCTAAACTATTGTATGGTAAGCATGTCATGCAAAAGATAGTTTTTCATGCTAGTCTTTGTATGTTTTAGCCATCTTTTTAACTATCCTCTTAATATTCTTG
>JAQSVH010217980.1:30609-42710 GCA_029448705.1 Adansonia digitata
TTTTTTTGGGTAAAAAGCAATGGCAGGTTCTAAATGGCCTTGACTTTGTTGAGATTGGCTTTTATTCTTCTTTCACTCATAATAAGCCCAATAGCTTGTTGGATGTGACATCAGAGGTACATTTAGCGTGATCTAGCTTGAGCTAGTATTTGCATAACTGTTTAAAGAGTTTTTACAAATTCACAATGTGTTTACTCTCATTTGATGATTTAGTGATCATATTTGACATAGACATCTATTTCTTTATGCATGAGGTCATGAAATAGCATTGCCATTGTCATTTGATAGGCTACCCTAGTGTTCTTGAGTTCAAAGGGCATAACTTTATAGCAGAAGATGCCTTACATGGTTACAAAAGTGGTTTTTTCCATGTCCCTGGTTGCTATTTTAATATGGTTTTAACTCAAAAATCCATTAATGAAAAAAATAGTGCACTTTTGCAATGTTGTCTGCTAGGATATTGATATAGGGTAAAAAGAAGTTATCTTTTGGGCTGGCACAATTTAGATCCATGTAATCTACACATATCTGCATCTTACCATCCTTTTTAGGGATTAAGACTATATTGGCAACCCATTCAAAATACTTGGTTGCCTTAAGAAATCCTACTTTAAATTGTTTTTACACTTCCTTTTTGATCTTCAGAAGCATCTCTGGTTTTATTCTCTTAAGCTTTTGTTGTATGGACTTGCATTTAGGTTTGAGGGGAAGTTTATAAACCACAATGTTGGTGTCTAATTTGGGCATGTCTTGGTAGGACTATGTGAACATATCCCGATATTCTTTGAGAAGATTTATCAATTTGGTTTAGGTTAATGGGTTTATAAAGGTTCCAATCTTAACTTCTTTTTTATCTTTCTCCGTTCTTAGTTTTATTATTTCAATTATTCTTCATGAGATAGGATCTATTTTTTCTTATTCAATTAATCTCAGTAGGTTTGGGGGCATAGGACTCTCCTTAGAATCCCTTCAAAGCTAAATCTTACTAGCATAGATTGGTTGCTCAAAATTGCTTCCTGAAATCTCAGGATGGATATTCATGTTACCTCTATCGAAGTACCTAAAAATATTGAAAGAGAATAATATAGGCAAAAAAATAAGTAGAGAAAGGTCTAAAAGTTGGCAAAAAATGAGAATGGACATAAAAGAGGAAATTCACAATGCTTAGTCATATTCATTGATAATACTTAATAAAAGAGTGCCCATACAAAGGATCCTACAATGCTCATAGGCCGAAGCATGTAAGTTTAGTTCATAACATTACTTTAAAACAAACTTAAATAGCATAGAAACCTTGATTTTAGTCCAAATATTAGAACAAACCCTAAAGGGCACAAACTAGTTTTTCAATCTATTTCTAATGTCCATGCCTCATCAATATACCCAAATGACTTATTCAGTATGAGCATAACATTGGTGGAGCCGGTATTCACATGTCCTTTTAGAAAAAAGCTTTCTCAAAGCAATAAAACATCTTTGATTCATGTCCTACGTCTTGACTTAATAGGTAAGCCATTCTCTTTTCATGATTTCTCTAAGTTTGTCTTCTTTTTTGTGGTGTATTGGGCTTAAACCCAAGCCTTTTTTTGTTGATCTAGTTCATAGCCTTTAAGGCACTAGCAATTCCCCAAAGATGTTTTTTAAGTCCTTTTCTAGCTCGAGCACTTTTACCGATTACTAACTTTAAACCAATGTAAGTGCTTCTTGATAGGTAAGGCTCAACCATTGGTAAATGTTCCCTGACATAAGTGGCATTGACAAACTCAAAGGACTAAAATGAGGATTCTAATACATCCTCATTTGGTTCAATATATGGGGCATTAGTTAAAATAGCAGTAATAATATCTTCCTTTCCTTAGATGCTTACAACTTTGTTCTCAATAATGAATTTCAATTTTTGATGCAATGATGATGGTATTACCCTTGAAGAGTGAAGCCCCAGCCTTCCCAAAAAGCAGTTATATGATGGAGCAATGTCTATCACATGAAAGTTTACTTCATAAGTGCATGGGTTGATTTGGAGTGGAATAACGATGTTTCCAAGATGTCTCTACAAGTCTAATGGAATGCTCACATAATCGGGCAACTATTCTTGATGTGAAATACATTAATAGGGACCCCTTCAAGCATGATCGAACATTACATTTAGAGCTAACACATTATCAATGAGCACCTTAGGCAACATGCTACCTTTGCAATATGTGGTGATGTGAAAAGCTTTGTAGTTTTGCCTTTCTCCATGAGGGATTTCATCTTCATTAAAAGATATATAGTTGTTAGAAGTAATATTGCTTATTAGGTGATCCAACTAGCCCATTGAGATGTTGGGAGGGACATATGCCTCATTCAAGACTTTAAGAAGAACATTCCTTTAAGCTTCAAAGTTCAACAATAGTGACAACATAGATATTTTGGTAGGTTGCTTGTTCAACTAATTGATGATATTGTATTTGCTGTGATTGATGAACTTACAAAATTCTATAGCCATTTTATCACTTATTAGCTCTTTAGCAACTATCGAATCTGACTCTTTGGTTGCAGACTTTGGTGCTTGAGGGATAAGAGTAGTGTTCTTTTGTTGAGTTTCACTTCTTGATGAAGCTGGGGCATAGCGTCTACCACTCAAAGTTAGGTGGCTTACCCCCGAGAGGTCAACGTTAGCTTCTTACTGGTCAGATTCTTAGATGATTAAAGTTTTGCGTTCATACTTCTAGGTAACTACATTGTTGTCTTTATAAAGGAAAGGGGATGGAAGCTAACTGATCAATTTTGGCAAAGGCCAAATAAACGTAGCTTTAATACTTTATTAGTTGTCAAAGAAGACTAATGGCCTTCTAACCCCGTCAGGATGATTTTTTTATCCATTTTTATGGTTTTAATAGATTGTATCATATTTGCTGACTTAGTGAGAGAGGCTTACTTTTTATTGTAGAATTCAATGCTACCATCATTCATTATTTTTTGGATCATAGCATGAAACTCTTTTACAATTGAAAAGTGCAGCCATAAATAGTATGAAAGTCACAAAAGTCAATTGTCCACTTTTTTGTCCTTTTGACCTTGTTGACCAATTTAGGTTGTACTAGGATTTGCCAAACCAAGTTCATTGGTGTCCTGACTTCCTCTATGCTTTTTATGATCTCATAGTTATCTTCAATACCTATTCCACTCGCACCTAACTTGGTATGAGCTTGGAATAAATTGGTTTTAATACTGGGTTTGATGTTGTTCATCTTTAATCCTTTTGTTTCCTTGTCTTGTAAAGTATCTTTTTTGGCTGAGCCATTTTTTATGGCCTGATTGATCATTCCAAAAATACAACTACATCTGTGAAGTTCTTTGAGACATTCTTTACTATCTTCTTATAATAAGGCACTTGTTATTTGTTATTGAATCTAATAGTTATCTCTTTTTCTCTTAACAAAGGGTGAATCTTGGTGGCCTCTTCCATTTACCTTTAAGCATACTGCTTGAAGCTTTCATTGGCTTTCTTTTTCTTGCTCATAAGGGAAAGGTAATTCAAAACCTAATCAAATACAAGTCTATCCTTATCTGTGGCATTGATAGATGGGCTTATTTCTTCAGCTCATTCTTCCTAGAACTCGAATTTGGATTGATCCATTATCTTTTGGACCATCTCTAGGAAAAATGGATAGTGTTACAGAATATGCCCTCGACCGTAGTGTTAGCATAAGGGGTCAATGGTTTCTTTCTTCTAGTTCTCGACATTTAGCACTATTTAACCCTTCATAAGAGCTACCTATACACTACTCATTAGTGTCTTGACAACTTTAATGCTTCTTTTAACCTAGCAACTTTGCCCATCGATCACCTTATTCACTCTTAGCTCTATATGGTTAGGAAGTGGATTAGCTGTGACATTAGGTCCAAGCCTTTATTTGACCTTTATCACATTTTTTTTATTAGTATACTTTACACTTTCCTTTTGAATGATGTGCAATTCTCAATAGTGTCTTTGTGCTCTAGTATGGTACTCAAAATAGGCAGTCTCATCATACTATTTGGTATATGGAGGTGATCTAGGTTTTTGAATATCAAGGCCACTAGCTGGCTTGCTAGTAGGCGAGAATATACTTCTTTGTAGGAGTATAAGATGGATCAAAATGTTCTTTTTCTCAAGGTGTTTGTTGATTATTAAGAGCTTTTGCATTGTTTAGGTTGCAAGGTTGTATATTCTGGGCAGTGTTTTGAGTGAGATTCGATGCAGAGCTTATTGTTCAATAGACCTGACATAATAGATTGGTTATGGCATTAGTGAGTAGAGGTTAAAGCCTGAATATGACATGTTTAAGAAGTACATACGCTATGTAGGATACAGATTCTAAGTGAATTTAGTAGGACTCTCGCTAACAGCATTCACTTCATTCTCTTTACCCTTGGCCATTGATTTTATGGTTGACTCGGATGATTCCTTGTTTGATATCTTGCCATTTTTATGGCATTATTAATCATCTCTTCTAATATGACTATGTCAGTAAAACTTTTTGTTGTGTTGCTAACTAGTTTCTTGTAATAGGGATTTTTGAGAGTGTTGACAAATATGACTATCATTTCCTTCTCATTCAAGGGAGATTAAACCTGAGTGGCTTCTTCTCTCTGTCTATAGATGTACTGTCTAAAGCTTACGGAGGTTTTCTTTTTTATTTTCATGAGGGATAAGTGATCTGAAGCCTAATTAGAGCTTATATTGATCAAGGAAAACACGAGCTAGATTAACCCATGTTTAAATTTTTATAAGATTAAGCCCCACCATACCAACAAGCAGCTGCCCCAGTTAGGCTATCCTGAAAGCAATCAGTTAATAACTTTCTGTTCTCCTCATATCTATCCATCTTGCAATAGTACATGCGATAGTTGGCAGTGGGGTCTTTAGTCCTATTGTATTTTTCTTTTAAAATTTGATACCTTGAACTTTAGCAGAATGATGTGATCAGAAACCAATCCTAAAAATTTAACATTTATGATCTTAAATTCGCTGCTACTTTTGATGGTTGGAGGTGTTTTTATAATGATTAATACTTGTTTAAGTCTTTATTAGCTCCCAAAGACTTTTTTGCTTTTTTTTTTTACTCTACTTGTTGTTAAGATCTGAAACTATAGGTTTTACCAATGAATAGCCCACACCCTGAAATCCTTGAATTAGATGGGGTGCCATTATCAGGTTAATGTAAATGAATGGCTGAGCCAGTGGGATTGGCACTATCAAAAGATGCTGTTCATGTGATGCCCCTTCATGAGCATTGGCGGCTTCGATACCACTGTTCAAATTACTTTCTGGATTGATCAATTTTTTACCCATATCAACAGTGTTTGTCTACTTTCTCTTTCAAAACATTAGACAATAACTTAGTTAATTCCATAATCTGAGCTTGAAGTTCCTCATTCTTTTAGAGTGACTATTTTCAAGATTCCTTATAAATGAGTTGCAATTATTCAATAGGGTTCAATTGTCATTTTCCATGGCTTTTCAATGATTAAGAGTTTTATACTGATCACAAATGATGGGTTCCATGTTTCAAAGCATCTTCACTTTAGATTATTATTAGATTAGACTTTTATGATACGCAATAAGTATGTTTAATAAGATAATGGTAGGTATGCAACCATGATAATAGATGACTATTAACGTGAATAAATAAAGCAATAAAAGAATTGGGTTAGTTATATAAATATAGACAATTGGATAACATGATAGTTTCGCTAATAATGTCTTTCATTAAGCAACAAAATAGTTCAATTACATATGATTACACATAATCACATGCGAAAGTGCCTTATACAGTTACATGCTTGATCACATGCTCCAAGAAATATAGTTGCACTTGTTTATCATCTCAAGTGGTCGTGATATCGCATTTCAAAGATTGGCCTCCTTGATCATGTTATCCGCCTTTACTTTGGCTGCTTGAATCTATTTGGTGAGACAACGATGGTGGTCCTCATAGTTTTGACATGCTTGATCAACTGTTTTTTGAGGCTCTCATAGCTCTTCAATTGGTTTTGATGAGTTTTTAGAGATTGTTCCAAGTTTTGGATTTTAAGTGCTAGGGCATCCTCGACCTTGTTGGCTCTTAAATCTTGTATTTGGGCATTCAGACGTCCATTCTTCCTTTGGTAAGTTAATGCATGGGCACAGGTTCTAACAAGCTTCTCCCTGTTAATCCTAGCCTCTTCTTTCCATCAATGTAGCCCATTTTTAAAGTTAGTAATCTCTACTATCCACTCAACTGATGACTTACTACCACACTGAGACTTGTTTTCTTTACTAAGTGCCATGTAATCTTTCATCAGACTCTCAAGATCTTTCTTGAAGCAGTTTCTTTCTTTAGCAACTGGGTTTATTTTGCCATTCTAGAGATAAATGTCCATTTCTAGTTGAATCTTTTGTTCCTTTAAGTTGGTGATTTGCTTGGCAAAGGTTGCTTTTTCTTGTTTGAATTCATGCTTGAGTCAGTGGGAAATTCACCAACTCATACTTGTGATGTTCTAACATCGGATAAGGGTAAAACATCATTGATGCAGTGGATTTTCCAGTTATCATATCCTAGTGTCATACTACTCCCTCTCCAATACTTCTTCGTACAGTAGGCTTTCCTTCAAGCATGGATAGCTTGCTAAACTTTTAACTTGTAGTCAAGCTGACCATAATCGAAATTGCACTGCTCAAAGTCTTAGATAAAAGGGATGAATTACTGGCACTAAAATTATCATAAGACCGAAATAGGTATGTAGCTAATGGTTCCCACGAGTGGCACATAACTGTAATCTCAATATCAACATATAATTATCTGGGTGAAAACCCAAGGGTCTTCCATACCATCTTTTTCCCACTTAAATTCTAGAATTTTTAGACCCATTTCTCTTTAGACTTGTTTTTGGGCCTATTCATTCTCAATGATCTTGGAGATAGGGTTAAAGTTAGGCAAGAAATTGTATAACATTCTCTTCTCTTCAAGGCGAAGTGGCTGATGAGCCAAATATGAAAAAAATAAGGCATATCCAATTAATTAATCTTCCTCTATTTTTCTGCAAAAATTAAGGGCTCAAATAGTCTCGATAACAGTAGCAAGTGCAAGGTTGATAGTGTAATACAACTGGGAGAAAATGTCCACCACTGTTATCTCCATATAACCTAGAGTCTTTGGGAATATGACCAAACATATTTTACCAAAGCATAGACATCTTCAATTTTGTTTGCATCTGGAGTGATCACCTTAGACTAGCCTAAGAGATACACTCATTATTCTATTGTTTTCTTGATATGGCTCTTAACTCATTACTCTATGGCTCTAAGGATTTGGGCTAATCTTTTTTTTAAAGTCAAAGGTTATGTCAATTTGTAATGTACCTTATCAAACTTGGCCTTTTTGATATTGATCATTGTTGTATATTCATCAACCAAGAGGACCAAATCTTCTTGATTAAAGGTAAAACATTGATATGCTGGATTTCAGATTAAATGCCGCCGTAACAGGCCAGCATCCAAGTAGACTTGGAGTAAGAGGGCTATGTTTTTTAATCTCTTCGTGAAGGATTCCCTCTCACTGTTATTCCAACTAACCCATATACTTTTTAAATCTGGCCAATAATTCTTATACTACTTCATCTTGACCCTTTCATGTATCGTTAAGAGATACTTGGGTTTGAGAATGTCCCTACGATGCTCTAACCATGCTTAGACTTTTTCAAAATACTTTAAAATAGAAGCGGATTGTTACACTATGACGTACTCCCCTTATTGAATACTGAACCTATGGCCAATAGCCCCATGGTGATGATTATGACATTATGATGCATGCATCAACCACAAATAAAAATGAAATAGGTTAGTGACTATACAAAGTAATATAGACAAGAAATAAAGAGCCAATACAAAAATAATCATGAAAAGCCCTCGTATAATGGGCATTATAGAGCCTAAGGGTAGACCTTATGTACAAATGGATAGAATAATCGCATGTCCAAAAAAAAAGAGTTGCCTTTATAGAAGTGATGTGGTACCTTAGAGGGTAAAAATAATTGGCTATATGGTAACGTTCGTTTATCATCATTTATGGGAAACATGTGTTAAGCCATCGTTCAGACTGCATAACAACTTATTTGATTTGAATGAGCCTTTTCTTTTAGGCCCTGTAAGTGGAAACATTCACTTGTTACCGCCCACTTATTGATGAGAATTAGCCATCAGCTGAATAATATAATGGCATGCCCTGATAAAATAAGTGAGATGTTTCTTAAGGCATGAAGCAGTAAATATGGGTGACAATGTTCGTTCATCATTGCCTGCAAGACTACAATATATAGGAGTAAAGGTAAAAAGTGTTTCCCCAAGTGTTCTTATTCTTTAGATCATTTTAGCAACATTTCGAAATGGTTTGGCATGGTTAGTCTCATAAAGCTTGCTATATGGGTTTAAGTTGACAACTAAGTCGGTATCTGAATCACTCTTTCATTTAGTATGAATAGCCAAGGGACCTCGATCCTCGGCCCATCCCAAGCTTGGCATAATAGGTTCAATTCGATGGATGTATTTCCCTATGCAAGTATGGTGGTGTACTCACAAAGGTGGATAGCTCACGTCCTCCTAATAATTGGGGCCCTAACTTTACCATGGAGTTTGGTGGGAATCTAATGCACATGCAAGTGAATAGTATGTGTTGGGGAAACAATCAAACTTTTCATTTACCCTTTGTTGGCATATTTATTAAATCGAAACTTATTCAAGAATAAGATCATCTCTAACAATAAGCCAAAAAATCATGAAAAGCAAAACAATAGCAAACAAAGATAAGGGGAATTATTAGTAAATACTGATTGAAAATAGAGAGAATTGAGAACCAAGACATGGCTAGGTTAAGGCCTAACTCTTTACTTTATCCTCAGTGGAGTCACCAAGCTATCATGACTTGCCCTTACCCGGCCCTACACCTGCTTGAATGGTGACACGCTTAACTTAAAATAGGAATTGCCCTTTGAGTTATCCCTTGATTGGGATTTGGACTAAGCGTGATGCGGTGATATCGAGGAGAGGATGATTAGACAAGTCATTTATCCAACTAGTCTCAGATGGCCGCCATAAAGTGGTCAAAAACTTGAAGTCACCATCGATCATTTTTCGCTAGGCATAATCAGATGCCTATTGAAAATGATACTCTAAGTTACGAAACTCGAAAGATAGATTTCGAGGTTTACATGCTTCAGAGATTCGTTAGCTAGGTTTTGATTTTGAACAAAGTTTAAAAGGCAGGGTTGTAGTATCCCCTTAAAAAATAAGGATTTGAGTGCCCTCTAAAGATAAAGATTTCATAAAATATAGGGTTATAGTATCCTCTCAGAAAATAAGGGTTTAAGTGCCTTTAAAGATAAGAATTTTGGAAAAGGTGGGGTTATAGTATCCCTTCAAAAAGTGAGGTGTAATATCCCCTTAGAAGATGGAGTCATAGTATCCCTTAAAAAAGATTTAATTTTTGATTGAAATCTAAAAAATGAGGGTATATTGTCCCCTTTGAAAGGAGAGAAAGTTTAATTTTTTTATTACAGTTCAAAAAGTAGGGTTATAGTATCCCTTTTTGAAAATGAGATTGTAGTATCCCTAAAAAATTTAATTTTGATTATAGTGTCCCCTTAGAAAGATTTTATTTTTGATTGAAATTTGAAAGGGGGTTGTAGTGTCCCTTTGAAAAAGTGGGGTTGGAATATCCTTGAAAGTGAAAACTTTTGTGAATTTTGGAAAATGAAGTGTTTTTGATGAAAATATTTTTTTTGGCCTTGATCCAAGGTTAACCTGAGTTTAACACATATCTTTAGGCTTGACGAGGTTGGTCGAACTCACTCAGAGGCATCCAAATGCCATGAAAGGTGACTTCAAAAAGATCATTCAACTTTAATGAGCATCCAAAACAAGGGACAACATCACGTTATTCCCCTTCTTGAATTTATTTGGATTCATTTGAAGGCTTTAATGGGTAAAAACTGTACCATTGGAAAGGTGACTCGATAAGGTTAATATAAAAATATTCCACAAATCCTGAAAAATCACTTTCTGAGTGGAATTAATTTTTAAATTTGAAGTTGTTTTAGAATTGACAACACATGCAGGGGAAACAATGCAATTGAGTTTGAAAAATCACTTCAAACTCATTCAGAATCATTAAATCTCAAATGATACCTTCCCAAAAAAGGAGCTTAATGTAATTTTTAGGAAGAACATTTTAAAATTTTAGAAAAATCATTTGATGGGTCAAATTAACTCAAACAGATTGCAGATTGCTAACTCTAGGGGTTTAAGACAAATTAGTTTAAAAAATCATAACTCCCTTATCTTGAAGAATTCAAGGGCAACAAGACACCATTGAAAAGTTAATTTGATGTGTTTTAAGGGAAATATGTCATAAAATTCTATAAAAAATGTTGAGGGTCAAAAATGATTTTTCAAGTCATGACTATAGTGCTACTAGAGCAAAAAAAAGGTGCTATTTGATATTTTTTGGGTTTCTTGGGGTCAAATTCAAGCCATGGACATCTGAACATCCATGACACAAAAAAAAGGGTGACATGGGCATCATGAGTTCATCTCACAACCTCAGAGTAGTTTGGGACAATTAAACAACCTGTTGACCGTGCCACAAAAAAGGGTGATAAACTCAATATCAAGGCATTAACATTTTTGACAAATAAAAGGGTATTTTCCTTTTGAAGAGTAGCATTTTTTAAGCTTATTTAACCATGAATTTAGACCTGCAAAGCATAATTTATCCCCAAGATTAGAGGAACAATTTAGTGAAAACATTAAATCCATGTTAGTCACCATCTATTAGAGGTAGCATAGACTTAACTTAAGGGTTTTGCGAAATTAGATTTTTATAGCCAACAAACAAGCATTTTAATGAACATTTAATAACAAAATATGACATGCATGGGGATGAACATAGATAGCACAAAGATGACGTTTTGGCAAGAAAAAAATGCCAAAAATGCAAAAATAAAAATAAAAGAGTAGGAATGATGCATAAACATATTAGCTTCATGAATGACAACAAAAATCAAGCTATAAAAAATGATATGACCATGTTTAAGCAAGGAAAAACATGCTACGGTTTTCAAGATAACATTTTTATTCCATGTAACCTACCAAAATGCAAGAAAATGAATGAATCTGCTCAAGACATGTTAGATGAACATTTAATTGTGAGTTAAACATGTGAAGGTGGATGAAACATAATAAGAAACGCATGAATAAGGGGGTGTTTTGATGGCCAAATGAGGCATGAAATGTTCAACCACCCAAGCAAAATTAGGGCATCAAAAGATCATCAAAATCCTAAATCTACCACAATCAAGGCCACAATAATGCACGAGAATCTTAAATGGTCATGGTCATGGTAACATGAAAAGGTTCACTTGGATGATGCAAATGCTAAAAACATGAAAATAAATAGATCAAAGAAGAAAATATACTAAAAGAATTAAGCTTTAGCCTTTTTCTTTGACTAGCAACTTGAAACTGATGTTGATGGTAAGAAAATAATGAAAAGAATGAGCTTTTTAGTTATGGTGTTGATGAAAAAGAGTTTTGAGAATAAGCATGAATGGAATGGAAAGTTTTGGAAAGATTTTTAGTGGTGGTTTAAATGAGCTAAAGGAATGGAGAAACATTTTTGGTTTCAATGTAATAGTGTGTAGTCCCTTTTTTTGAGCTGATCCAAAATTTGGTTTTACAGTAACTTGTTTAGTCAAGGTTTATAAGCCCAAAATGAGGGCATTATGGGGTTTTCTCAAGGTACTACATGGCAACCCTGAGTACTATTCACAACTAGTTGGAATTCCATTGGCTGCTAGCAACAGGGTAGTGGAGCATAGGGAGCTGGAGCAGTCTGCTAGTAGGAAAAAGATAAGCATGCCCTCTAAAAATCTATCTAATCCATGAAAATATCGCATTTTCAAACCAATTTAGGCCTCAAAATTTGTTAAAATCCAATCTTAAGTCCAATGTCAAAGCCTAGTATGGATTTTGATGTTTTTTATGCAAAAAACATGTTTAAATTTGATTTTAGATCGATGATGCAGAGAAGTGAAAACAA
>JAQSVH010217981.1:1404-14125 GCA_029448705.1 Adansonia digitata
TTTAAATTTAATAAACTATTAAGTGATGAACAGGTATATATGAGTGCGTTCTGGCATGACAAAACAGATGAAAACAAACTCAAGTTTGCCGACAATTCTTCATGATGGAAAAGAGATAATGAAAAGATTTGTAAGGACATTTTTTACTTTCTTCCTTAAAGGGAAAATTGAGAGGATGTTTGAATAAAATATTTTTCCCAAACGAGAAAGCAGGGGCATCTTTGCTAATTGAACCTTTCCCAAATGAGAAAGTAGGGGCATCTTTGCTAATTGAACCTTACCCAAACAGGAAAGTAACATGGATTTGTGCCCCTCTACGTGAACAAGAAATGACCTTATTTCATTACCAAACCCAAAATAATTATTCATACTTTGTGCTTGTTTGTTTGTTTGTTTTTTTCTTTTTAAAAATTTTGTAATTTCTTATCATTGATCTCTTCGCTTAATCATTTCAGATTGCTCTATTATAAACATCAATATGATCATTATTGAGAAAACCAAAATGAAAATACAATCGTACCGTTAAATATAAATTATTAAGATTCGAATCTTTATAAATCAATCAAACAAACAAACAAATATATATAAAAGAATCGGCTTCTGTTCGATCCAAAGAATGATCTGAAGAGGTCAGGCCACTCTCAAATAACGATAATTGTTTTTAAATGTAATAAAGGGTTTAGATTAACTTACCATTTATTAAAAAATAAAAAAAAAAAGAACAAAACATTTGCGAGTACTAACGCTGTTTACTCTCTGTTAACTACGACCTTGAATTAGGTTGGAAAGATCCTGAAGAGCTTCTCCCTAGGCTGAATTCCCACGGAAATTCTCTGATATCTTATCTCCTTCACCATAGAGAGAGCAACTTTTTCTCGATCTACAATTAATACAACAATTAGAATTATCCATCAAAACCCTTACGAGAGAAAAGAGTTTGGAATTTGGAAGCATAGATTGCAAATTTGCATAACATATCTATTAAATAGAAGTGTTTATGGGTTGGATTGAGTCGAGGTTTAAATTTTTTTTTCTTATTTAGAACTGTATTGGTTTAGGTCTCGATCAATTTGAAAGCCTAGTTCATAATTTAAAATAATATAAAAATTATTTTTATATTAATATGTATAATTAAATTTAAATAAAAATATTATTTTATTATATAAATATTAATTCAAATCAGATTAGGTTGATCAAAATCTCATCTAAACCTAACCTATATTGGGCCGAGCTTGTCAGATAGAATAGTCATAAACATATATACTGTTAAATTGCACCTTTTTTTATTAAAAAAATTATAATCTAAAAATAAAAAATTATATATATTAATGTCAAAACTTTAAACTTAATGATATTTTTTAAAGATCCACAATTGCACAATGGATGAAGCTGAACCTAGCTTCTATACTACGGTTTGTTTTACCCAATTCTTGTAAATTTAAAATACCAGTTCTATAGCAACCCTATTGAAGAAATCATATCATTTAAAACCGGAAAAGATTAAAAGAGATTTCAAACCAGCAGCGGGAAGGTAGGTGACATCTAATAATTTGTATATTTATATTATATTTATATATTTTATTATATAATATTTTTTAAAAATATTTTTATATTTACAATAATTTTAATAGGTTAATAATTAATATTATATAATTTTTAAAATATATTTATATTATATTATATATTTATTATATGTTATATTCGTATAATTATTTTTAATATTATTAGAATGAGGAAGTAGGAAACTATGACCTGCCTACCGGAAGAGAGATTGGCACAGCTTAATCTCCTTGCTTTGCGAGCCGTCGGTCAATACTCCATTTGTTAATTAAATGCCCCTCGAACTTTTTTTTTCCATTGAAATTTTTAAGAATTGGATTATGAGTTTTTCTTTTCTTTTTTTGGAATTAATTTCAATGCTACAAAGGGAATATGGGGGAATGAATTGGGGCTTGTGCAAAGTAGTCTTTTTGTTGTTCAAAGCGATTTAAATATCGATAAATGGCGAGCATGAATGTTTTTTTAATTGTATCAACAGTTATGAACATATTAAATATTATTTTAATAATATGTAGTGAATATCAATAATGAATATTGATGATTAAAAAGCTAAAATTATAAAATAACAATAATATTATGTCATATACATGAGAGAAGTCATAAAGGTATTTATAAGCTGAATTACTTGTCAAAGCCTGAAGATCTGCTAATATTTAAGAGAGTTTGGACAAAAATATTAAGTTCAAAAAATGAGTTTTGGCAAAAAAATTAGTTAGGCCTTGGCTCTTACTTTCAAGGTTCAAGTATGGCTTAGTCCGAATATTTTTACAACTATATAATATATATTAACATTATATTTTGTATGTTAAGTAAATGTTAACATATAAAGAATATATATAATATTATAATATAATTATTAAAAAATATGTCAAGTTATTTAAAATTTAAATTTTAATGAAAGAAAAATAAGTTACTAAACTTTAAATTTTAGAAAACCTAAATGGTTTGAATTATTTATGTAAAAATGTAGAGGCTTTGAAAAAAGATTTGAAACTTATATTTCATGTTAAACTCGGCGTGAAGAACATAATTGATATTAATAAGACACTTAAACTTAACCTAAATAATATCTAAACCATAAATACTTTTAAATAATAATCATAATATTATATTCCGGACATTATTAAAAATCCTTCTACTTCGTATCTGCAGGGCTTGCCATACATGATCAAGCGCTTTCAAACTTACCGGAAAAAAGTGCTTCCTTGGCGTCAACAGAAAACAGGAAATTTATTCTATGGATTTGCGAATTGTCTAAAGCAGTTTGAAAGTTCAACATTGGGAGATGATTTGGGCTAACTTTTGGGCCTTTTATCTCGTGCTTAAGGAAATTCAGACACCGACCTAGGGCTCTTGCTTAGGGATCCATAATTATGAAATTTGCTTTTTTTAAATTTAGGTATTATAGATTCGGATAGTATGATTATTAGTAGATTCAAAGTGAACCTTCAAATATTTATTATCTAAATTTGAATTACTTTTAAGGATAACGGATTCAAGTGTCCCAACTTATTATACAAATCTGCATTACTTTTGTGGATAATGAATTCAGATATCTAAATTCATTGTTGTTTGATGCAAAATGCCAAATTTTTATATTAATGGAGAGAATCAAACTTTGGCTTTTAAGGTTCGTTGCTTATTGAATTTGAATTTTAGTAGATTTAGATATCTGATGGATTATATTATTTAATTTGATCTCGGATAGTCATGTGTGGATTTAATATGAATAATAAACATATTTAGATTTTAAGATATTTATGCAAATTTGGATATTACAAAACATGTAGACATTCGTTCCGCTGTCATTGTATTCTAGTTCTACGAAACTTGCACTTGTAGTAAGTTTAATGAAGACTTATTAACGAGTAGAGTAATCCACATAATTTAACAGGTTTGATCCATAAGTAGATCTAATTCGGTGTTCTATACACATTATTTGAGATACATTAACTCGATTGATCGATATTTTGATTTCATGCATTAAAAACATTTGCCTTTGATTGAATTACTAGAGTTTATTATAGCCCCTTAAGAGATTTTAGATTTTAGACCTTTGATTGACACTAATTAAAGACTGAACCCACGTTTTTTTAATAATCGAGTTACAAAATTATGTATCTCATTTTACAATTCAATCATTAAATTAACATTTTTTCTTTTCTTTTTTCTTTCCTAGAAAACATAAAAATGTGTGATTATATCTATTAATTAATCTTTTGTTGATGTTAATTATTCTTAAATTTAGTAATAAAACAACAAAGAGCTAGAAAGCTAGAAGAGAGATACGGTATAAAGTCAATAAATAGTATTAGTTGGTTTTAGACCTATCCATGAGAGCCAAGTTATGGTATTTTTTTTAAAAAGTTTTTAATTCAAATTCGGTTTGAATTAGTTTCACAGTCTATTTTATTATTTAAAAATTTAAAATATTAAAAAAATTATATTAATATTTTTATTAATAAATAGTAATTCGAATCGGACCAAATTAGATCAAACAAACTTTATAAAAATCTTGTTCAAAACTTGATTTATATAAATTAAATAGATAACTCGATCTTGGATAGGTATAGTTAGTATGTTTACCAAATAATTGAATTGTTATTGTAAGTTATAACCCATGAGATCATATTACAAACTTAAATATAATGAAGGTGAAACCTTTTTTCCGAAATTAGTAATTCTTGAAGACAACCATGGAAAATATTACAGTATTGCTCCTATAATTAGCTAAGCTTTCCTCTAAACAAGGAGCCAACGTTAATTTTTTCAAGAAATTGTATGAAACTGAAACATTCCGGAACGCCTTTTGTTAGAGAGATGCGGAGGGGACATGAATTTTCAAAGGCAATGCAATGTATATTAATGGCGGAAAGGAGCTTCGAATATGAAGAAGTGGAGTAGGAGCAAATATTCGGAAAAAAAAAATAATTTCATTGATAAAAATCATGACGATGTTATGGAGAGACCTTTGGATATTACCTCTCCTTTTTGTGACGGGAAACTGTCAGTTTCTGTTCCCTTTCATCCATCATTTCGGTAATCCAGTAAGCATCCATGGCCACAACATTGGTGGCGGTGGTGGTGGCGATGTCGAATATAATGGTGGTCGCTTCCCAGGCGGTGGTTCCTTAGCAGGCGATGGTGGGTCAGCTGATAAAGGCGGCCGCGGCGACGATAATGGTTCGGAGTTCGTTAAAATTGTTGATGGTTCAGCTGAGAGAAAAAAGAAAGATAATGGAAATGTTAATCCTCCTCAGACTAATTACAAGGGGAAATGGGAGATTTTTACTGAAAATGCCGGTGTTTCCGCCATGCATTTGATCTTACTTCCCAAGATTGACCAGGCTTTGATGTTCGACGCGACGGTTTGGAGGCAGTCGAAGTTGAAGTTGCCAGGCCCGCCTTGCCGACCCGTCGAGGGAACGAATGAGGAAGACTGCTTTTGCCATTCAGTTCTCTTGGACATTGAGACAGCAAAGATAAGGCCACTCAGGGTAAATTTTAGCTCTTTTAACAATTTCAATGGTGAATCGAACTTATCTCAATTGGTTCGGTTTATGCAGTCGTCCATTTAGGATTACAAAAATTAAAAAAAATCATGATTCGATTCGAATCGTAATATT
The DNA here is from genome assembly GCA_029448705.1 of Adansonia digitata. NCBI lineage: Eukaryota > Viridiplantae > Streptophyta > Magnoliopsida > Malvales > Malvaceae > Adansonia > Adansonia digitata. The sequence continues at coordinate 6,591 of JAQSVH010217981.1, forward strand.
TTATTTGATTTTCGTTCAGGTTAATTCAAGTTTATATAGCATTCGATTCGATTTAATCTTTAAAAAGTTAGAATATTATACATTATCATATACTTTTTTTCAAAATCAAATCAAATTAAACTATTATCACTCTTTGTATTCCAAAAAAGTGACTGTCCGATAAATTTAAAATTTGAATATTAACATATGCAATATTTCTCTTATCTCTAAACTATAGCATCCTATTTAAAAAATAGTTCAATGGTTATTATAATTAGACTTACTTATGGACCGAGTTAGGATCCGAAAAAATTTAAAATTTAAACCTAAATTCGAATTTATCCAACTCAAATAACTATTTAAAATGTATTAAAATATTAAAATATATATTTTAATATTTATATTTTTATATATTATAATTAAATTTAAATAAAAACTTATTTTAATTATTTAATATTTCAACTTGACCGGACCTGTCGGGCAAGACCCTGTCCTTGAACAGGTTTAGCTAAAATATATTCTTCTAACATTTTGTTTTGTAACAGTTGAAATATGACACTTGGTGTTCATCTGGTGCCCTTGACGTTAATGGACGATTAGTGAGCACCGGTGGTTATAATAATGGATCAGACACCGTGAGAATTCTCGACATATGTCCTGACTGTGATTGGCAAGAGTATCCTGGCGCACTTGGCAATGGAAGATGGTATTTAACTTTACACTCAAATTCTTCATTTTCATCTCATTTTAAGGTTTAAGAAGTTACAGCCAGTGTTACAAAATTAGGTTAGGTCAGATTAATTGGTCAAATGATTTAATTGAAAATCATAGTTTATTCAGTCGAAACATATTAAAAACGTATAAAACATCCATTTATATTTAATTTATTTTTAAATTAAATTAAATATTTTGATTCAATTAACTCACCAACTGAATTGATGATTTGGAGCTCAGTGGTTGATTCTGGGTTGTTTTGTTGGTATATTTTGAAGGTATGCTACACAAGTAACGCTGGGAGATGGTAGATTCATGGTTTTTGGTGGTCGGAACTTCCCAACATACGAATTCGTCCCACAAGAAGGCCAACGCAATACGATCAACCAAGTCTTCCCTTTCAAATTCTTGGCCGAAACTCACGATCCCGTCGAGAACAATTTGTACCCTTTCGTCTTCCTTTCGACCGATGGAAATCTCTTCATTTTTGCCAACAATCGCTCGGTTTTGCTCAATCCGAACACCCAGAGAATCGTCCATGAGTTCCCGGTGCTCCCTGGCGGTGCTCGAAACTATCCGGCGTCGGGAAGTTCTTGTCTCCTCCCGATTACGCTCAAGCCCGACGAAACGCGTAAACTTATCCCGGCTGAGTTCTTGGTATGCGGCGGATCATCGCATGACGCATTTACGCTGGCGGATTTGAAGCGCCCGAAGGAGTTCGTCCGAGCGAACCAAGACTGCGCCCGGATTGATATTACGAAAAGGAATGGGAAATGGAAGATCCAAACCATGCCGTCGCCTCGTCTCATGGGAGACTCCGTGTTACTTCCGACCGGCGATGTTCTTCTCATCAATGGCGCCAAGAGTGGTTCAGCCGGTTGGGACGACGCCAGGGACCCGAATTTCACCCCCGTATTATATCGTTTCCGCGGTGGAAAAGCAGCTGGTTCGAAGTTCATGGAGCTGAAACCGTCGCAAATCCCCCGAATGTACCACTCATCGTTCGCACTTCTTCCCGACGGCAAAGTCCTCATCGCAGGTAGCAACACGAACCCAGGTTACATGGATGAAGCCCTCTTTCCCACTGAGGTTCGTGTCGAGAAATTCTCGCCGCATTACTTCGACCAGAACTTGGACAAGTTCAGGCAACAAATCGTCGTTGAAAAGTCTGATAATCAGATAAACTACGGGAAGCGATTCACAGTGCAAATTCGCGGAGACGATGACGAGGAACTCAACGAGCAGAAGCTCCAAGTGAGTATTTACTATCCGGCATTTACAACCCATGGAATCTCCATGAATCAGAGGTTGATTCAACTGGGAATTGTTGAAGTGACCAAAAATGTTGCCCCCAAAACCCACAACATCGTTCTTCAAGCTCCCATTCATGGCAACATCGCACCTCTTGGTTACTACATGCTCTTCGTGAACTACAATGGCGTGCCTTGCCGCCGCGCCATGTGGGTTCAGATTCTCCCATAGATAGACCTCACTAATCCAAGCCGAAGAATCGAATTAACTTCTGCGACAAGTTAATTTAACTCTCTAAATTTATTGGTTTTATATAAACTATGAATCATTGTCCACATTTTGTTTCTAAATTTATTGGTTGAAATCATATAATGCAGATCATCGTCGAATTAACATCTATTTTCTTTACTTCTCGATCTTACCTTTTTAAATTTAATTGCTCAAAAATCCACGTCGCCAAGTAGTTAAAATTTTGAGGGGATGACCTGAGACAAAACTGTCTTTCAATGGAGAAACAAAAACTATATGACATTATTTTACTTTATCAATGGACGATCTTTTAGTGTTGTATGGGTTAATTTTTCATGTCATAATTGTTTAATCAATTATATATTTATATATATATTGATAAATTTATTTATTTGTATCATGTATATGCTTTTTTATATCATGCTTCATTTTAATTATTTTTTCGTATAATTTTATCTTGATTAAGGTTGACAACTCTAGTCAATACTATCGGCATGCACGTCTAACTACGATCTTAACTCTTTTAAGTCTAAGTCTAACATTATATATTGGTTTAAAAGGTAAATTTACTATCATACTGTATACATGGATATTAAAATTTATCACTCTATTTTATTTTTATTAATATTTGCCACTATACCTTTGAATTAAATTCAAATTTACCATTATAGTTTAACTTAATATTGAATTTTTTCCCTTTACTTTTCTTTAATTGAATTTTGTCATTAAATTTTAATTTTTTTATTAAATTTTATCATCCAACTTTGACTTTGTATGATTTTAAGATAAAATTTAATAACATATTTCTTCAAATATTATATTTTAATAATTAAGGTTTATAAATTAACTAATAAATGATGATAATAAAATTAAGCTTTAAATTTTTATTTTTTTATATATTTTTAATTAATTTATCTTGAAATTTTTTAAAATCAAAGATGAGTAGCAAAATTTAATTAGAAAGTAAAGTTTAGTAGCAAAATTCAGTTATATAAGAATATAGCGGCAAATTTATCATAATCTCAAACGTACAATGACAAATATCAACAAAAATAAATTATAGTGACAAATTTTAATATCTACCTATAATATGATGATAAATTTACCCATTAACCATTATATATTGATATTTCTAATTTACCTTTCACCTCCAAACTCCTATTTAATCAACTCACATGAGGAAGACATTTCAAGACTAAACGTTCTTGAGCTTACAACCTCCAAGAACATTATGTCAATTGAGCTAGTACTCAGTTCGTGTCCCAGCAAGGCATAGGCTCTGGTCTCAACTTGATTTCGCTTGATGCTTAAAAGCATTTCTCACAAACGTCTCAAAGAATAGGCTCTTAACGTATAACTAAGTTATTGAACTAAAATTAAATAATCATTCAAGTTTGTATTGCATCGAACATTTATACCTATTTGATCCATTCAAAATCCCAATATATCTTTACTCAATTGAGCTTTCAATTGATTTTCCTAATGAAAACTTTGAGAAAATAAACTATCAATGAGGATTGCCTTTTAAGAGACAAATAGCAGCCATGTTTACAGAAAGTGCTAAATTTGCATGCTCCAATACATCGTCTAACAGGTAACTGAATCAAACATAAGTGTTTTTCTATGATGAATACTTCATTGAAATAAAAAGAGGAAGATAATTAGACAGAAACTTACATCTAAAGATTTCTTCACTTTCACGAAGCTAATGGCTGCTTAATTGTCACTGCAAGAGATTTTATCTACAAAACGGGATTGGACAAAGAATTTCTTCAACAAATCCCTTTCAGCTCAGATTTGGATTTCAGTGTCAAAAGGAAACGATGCGAGTACCCTCAAAACTCACTCCAATTCCTTGAGGAAATCAATATTATCAACAAAAACCTACAAAATTAAAGCAAGTTGTCTCAAAATGTACATGAATGAGTACACATTCTTGATATGCTTTCTTCGTTTTTGAGATCTGGTGCTATAGACGAATGATGAGCAATTCAAAGTAAAAAATTTCAGCTTTCCGGTAACAAGCATCAAAGTATAAATGTTTCAAAAGTTATACCGTTTTCCAACCATCAGGATCTAAGCATGCAGTGATCTTGGTGTTAATACCAGGTAATGGTCCAGGTTCCCGTGTAATTTTTCCACCAAAAAGTTTAACTGCCTCTGCAGTTTTGTAAACATCATCTGTGCCAATTGCAATCTGCAGAGACGCGAGTAATAAGCATTTTAATCATGTCCGTGCATAAGAAATAAAGGTTCAAATAAGCAAAGTAGTGTCAGATAACATACCACAAGCACTTACATTTTGCAAAAAGGGAAAAAAAAGGCTCTTTTAAACAATGAATTCAAAGGAAAGCAGAAATATTTCTACCTGAGCATAACCATTTCCTTTGTCATAATCAGTGACGCCATAGTTGTATGTAAACTCGAGCACGGTATTTTTATCTTCAGGCCCATAGCCCATCTTGGCTATTGTATACTAAAAGTAATTCACAAATATATGTCAATGCATACATCTGAATACCCATTACTAAAAGGTTAACATGAATACTTCCATCAATCACACTAAGATGAAAATACATACAGCAATAAATACATCAATTCAGGACACACAAGAAAGGACGCATACAAACACACGTCATACAGTTTACACACTTGAATCCTTCTTTGCAGCTCTTTAACACAACATCTCATCCTTCTCTACGTTTCTTTTTGTTTCTTTTTCCGTTTTCCACTTCTCTCCCCAGAATACACATTTTAACTGGTTCTATTTGCCATATAGAGTAGATAGTTATTTTACCTTGTACCGTGGATTATCTCGTTTGTAAAGAAGCTGCATGCCAAAAGCCTGCAACAAATGGAGATGGAGACTAAGACCTAAAACATGACTTAAAACATAGTAGCCTACCCCCACCCCCCACAAAAAGAAATAATAAAAGATGTTCATGCAAAAGACTATAAATAACATCAGATATCATTGCCCTAGATTCCAGTGCAACTCTAACCTTCTCATAAAATTTTATGGAGCGATCAAGATCACCAACACGGAGCATTACAAGGCACAAAGGTTCAGGAGTAGGCCCCCTTTCAATCAGTTGAAACCTGTAACCATCAGGATCCTCAACAAATGCAATTACGGTAGTACAATCCTTCACTAGCCCAGGTTCACTGGTCACTTTTCCACCTTTGGCCTTTATGAGTTCCACATTCTTGGCAACCTAATCAGAGAATCTTATAAGCATTCAGTTTCCGAAACAAGAACCTAGCAGTTGTAAGATACATAACAGTCTATCACCTTGTTAAAATTGAAAAAAGGTTGATACATTTTTTGGAAACCAAAGTTCGAACTTACATCCTCAACAGCAATACCAAAATGCCCAAATGCAGTTCCAATGTTATACTTGTCGATTCCGTAATCTGGTAGCACCATTCAAGGAAAATGAATGATCCATAGCTAGGCTCATATATACTGTCTACTCTAATAATCATGTATGCGAAAGAAAATTTTCATATATAGTTAATTAGTTACACTTCATATTCACGTAGTTTGGAAAAGCAAAAGAGTAGTCTGATAGCTTACTGTAAGTGAGTTCAATAACAAAGTGAGAATCTTCCGGCCCATAACCAAGAAAGGCGTTTGTGTATCTCTCCTCTGGTATGTCCCGTTTCCTCAAAAGCTTCATTCCCAGACACTCGGTATAGAATCTGCAACCAGCAGACATTCGAGTTTGGTTCAAGGATTCCAACAACAAGATTGTTTAAAAAGAATAAATCACAATCTGCTCATGAGATTAACAAAGGAAACATGAACAATAGTATATCTTGAAACGACATACTTGATGGTCCTATCCAAATCGCCGACTCGATAAACAACATGGAGCATTCTTCTTTTGTCCTTTTTAACCCACTCTAGGGCAGCAGTTTCTTGTGCGGTAGCCATACTTGCCCTTACCACATTTCCAATCCGAGGCATCCGTAACCTGCTTCCCTCAGCTCTCAACGCCTTAGAAGCTTTGAGACCAAAGAATTGCGACTGCGAAACAGCTGGATAAAATTTCAAACGATACATATTTATATCAAATACATAAAAAACCTATGTTATTTGAACTCCGATGTGAGTTTCAAATACGGATATGTATTCGACACCAGTATGTTCAATTTTCATAAGTTTTTTCATGCATTTGGATGGTATTTGGACAGCCATAACTCATATCCATGTCCGAAAATATGTTGGACAAGAGTGTCGAATACAAATACTTCAAGAACAATGGAGAATCGGATTGTCGAAGCAACATAGTCCAAAATCATTTCTTCAATTCTATAAAACCCAACAGAATCTCCAGATATTGTTACTTATTCTCACAAACTAACAAGCGAGAAAAATGCATTTATTTCAACAAATTTAGTGATTCTTTTAACTAGGTAATACAACTGCATTCGTAAACAGATGCCTCTGAATTCCTTAAAAATCTTAAAAACATTCTAAAATGAATTGAAAATTTTTCACTTCAATTCCCGATTACATCTACTTCTCCGATCAGTAATTAAATTAATAAGAAATTTACAGGGCATTAAAAGGGAAATAAATTGATGAAAAAAATTAAAAGAAATAGTGATTACCGCTGCCGAGATGAGATAAAAGGAGGCGCCGAGGAAGGTGAAGCGGAGAAAGAGAAACGCCAAAACGTGTGGAAGCGACGCCACCGGAGCACCTAAACGACGATAAAGAAGGTCGTATTGAGGACGACGCCATGGGAATTATCCTCACCATCTTCGCGAAATTGCTATACAGTAATTTTTTATTTAAAAAATAAATAAAATTTAATCAGTTCTACGTCTCTCCTCCAAAGTTTTGAGTCTGTGCTATGCTTCCAGCAGCTGCCTATGACTGTGACTGTATCCTTAGCGTTTCCCAGAAACATCTGCCTCTGTTTCTTTTGTCTCAGCAGTAAAACAGAGAGAGACTGAGGATGTGAATTTGCTATGATATAAAGTTCCATTTATAAAAAAAAAAAAGAAAATGCGAATATAAAAGTAATTTTTTATTTTTTAAAAACAGTTATTAAAGTATTTGAATCTCCTTGTAAAATTTCGGATAATTCATTATATTCAAATTAATAGTTAATAATTAAAAAATTATTTTAAATTAATAATAAAATATATAAATATTAACATAAAAATAATTTTTTAAAATTTTTGTTGATTATGTCTAGTCAAGCAGAATTTAGGTTTAAGCAAAAAATCTAAAATTTTTCGAGTTATGGCCCAACTCGCAGACAGCTCTAAATATCGATATATGTTGTTGTATTTATATTATCTATAAAAATTTTAGTAGAATAATAATT
>JAQSVH010218034.1:0-12570 GCA_029448705.1 Adansonia digitata
CGGAACCAAGTTGAAGGAAAGGTTCCACAATCATTGGGGAATTCCAAAATGCTGGCGGTTTTAGACATTGGCAACAATCGGATCAATGGCAGCTTCCCATGCCATTTGAAGAATATGACCAAGTTGCGTGTCCTTGTTTTACGATCCAACAAATTCAGCGGTAACATTCACTGTCCCGGGAACAATAGTGCCTGGCCAAAGCTTCAGATTGTTGACTTAGCGTCCAACAATTTTGCTGGTAAACTGCATGAAACATGGTTGGCAACCTGGGAGGCTATGCGGGATGTTGAAGATGAAGCCCAAGCAAAACTCAAACATCTCCAGCTTGAAGTCCTACAACTCAATCCATATTACTATCAAGATTCAATAACAGTTACCATCAAAGGTTTAGAGTTGGAGCTGGTGAAGATCCTAACCGTGTTCACCTCCATTGACATTTCATTTAACCACTTTGAAGGGCCAATACCAGAAGAGATCGCAACATTCAAAGCACTCTATGTCCTTAACTTTTCATATAATGCTTTCACAGGGCTAATCCCATCATTTTTAGGAAACCTGCGACAGCTTGAGTCCTTGGACCTCTCAAGTAATAACCTACATGGTGAGATCCCTTTGCAGCTAGCTAGCCTCAATTTCCTTTCATTTCTTAACATCTCTAACAATAAGCTAGTTGGACGGATCCCAACAAGCACCCAGCTTCAATCATTTTCAAAAGCTTCATATGAGAACAACCAAGGATTATGTGGGCCTCCTTTAAGTGTATTGTGTACTCCACCGACACCACATACAGTACCAGAATTTCGATGGACGGATGGATTTGATTGGCAGTTCATAATCATTGGGGTTGGGTTTGGTGTAGGAGCAGCAGCATTTGTTGCACCCTTAATATTCTGGAAGAGAGCGAGTAAATGGGTTGATGACAATGTTGATAAAATCCTTGAGGTCATCCTTCCAAAGTTGGGTCTCACTTACACACGTCCTGGTGACGTAAAGGTTAAGGCAGATGAAAATTTTGGAGAAGACAACACAGAAAATTATGATGATGCAGAAGATGAAGAAAGCAAAGAAAAAACTGACGAATTCCGCGGAAGATATTGCGTGTTTTGCTCCAAACTTGACAGAACCAGAAAAAAGGCAATTCATGACCTAAGTTGTACCTGCTATGAGTTACTATCTCTGCCTCCTTCTTCTTCCGCCTCTTCGTCCTTTTCTCCTTAGACATTCATTTTTTTTTTTTTTTGTTTTGTACATAGATACTGGAAAGGCGGTGATGAGAAACGAACATATAAATTCAGATCCTCAGTACATAATTGAAAGTAACTTTCCTCTCAATATAGTCAGTTACAGGTTCTAATCTGCCTGCTGCTTAACTTCCCTCGCAATCAAATGCACAATATGAATAATTTTCGTTAAGGAATTTCGCCGAACACGTAAAGACTCATAAATGATAAAATTAGTTCTGCAATTTATGCACCATAGAGTTCAGAATTTTCAAAATTAGTACCTCAGAAACAATACTACTAACAGATTCTGGGGTATGCCAATATGCTATGCTCTTTATGTGTATATCGAAGGCTTTGAATCCGTCTTTGCACCTAAGAAACAGCGTCCTCGTTCGTTCCCTCCTTTCTTAGTTCTTAAAATGTTCCCACCTAAAAAACGTTCGTCTGTTTCTCAATCGGCGGCCAACCGAACGCTGCTTTTGATTAGCTGACCGAGGGACCGTTGGGCCTTTTCTCGTTCTAATTTAGCTACTGCTTTCAAGGCCATTAATTAGAATGCTGTCCGATGGAGCCGATTTTAATTTTTTATAGCCCATAGTTATTTGGGGTTTAAGACTGTGGAACAACTCTTCTTTTAACAATTTTCGACTTCCCCCAAAAATAAAAAATCTAAATTGAAATCTCTATATCTGGAAAAAATATCAGGCAACTTATTTGCAGGATTCGCGTAACAATATATATATATATATATATGTGTGTGTGTGTGTGTGTGTGTCTGTTCTTGTACATGTATTTGGATTTTATAACTGAATCTCGCAAGAAAAAAAAATTATGGAATGCCCAAAAATGTATTTAAAACTCATGAAATGAGAAAAGAGTTTGCTAATAAGTTAAAATATTTTATGCTCGTGAAGCAGATAAACCATGCGTCCTTGCTCGAGGAGAAGGGCAAAACTTTTTCACGAAGAACTATTACTACTTGTTTATAGAGAGCCAAACATTGAAATTAAGTTCAATTAAAACTGAACATAAAGAGCAAATTCCTCCTTGATACCAGCTACATTTGATTTTTTTTTTTTTTTTTTGCAGGATTTGGTCATATTGATACGGTCCCTTGATAAATATTCTAGACAACAATAAACGATAAAAGTATATATTCTGCCTTATAATACACCATATACATCCACAGGAATAAAGAGATCGAGAAGCTTATTGATTTTCATGTTTAAATCATAAGGCATGGTTCGTTGGTCACCTTGGAATCAAGAATCTGGCAACGGCTGCTGTGCGATAGTTGCACTGCTGCAGGGTTTAAGTTTTGCGTTTGATGATGGGTAAATTACTAAATAGTTCCTTGGGCCAATATTTATGATCAATCTAGAAGAGTGATGCGTTTACCGAGGGCATCCCAAGTGAAAAATAATGAGCCTGGACCATTTCAATAGGTCGATAAACTCTTGCTCTAATCAACAAATTAGCAAAAGTTGATGAGACCGGCTAGAAATATAATCTCTTCATGTTGCTGTCCACATCTATCCATGCCCTGCGCCTGGAACCTTCTCTCGCCATCACGAAAATTCTTACACCTTCTCTCTCCAGCACGAAGACTCTGGCACCGCATGTTATTTCCTTCTAGTCTCCACTTCCATATATAAAAAACCTTCCTGGAAAAATTTTCGTCAGGCAGCGAATTGTAATTTGTAAGCAGAGATAATGCAGCAGAGTGTTGTGGCTCTTTTGTTTAAAGGCATGGCTAGTGATCAGGATCATCAGTTCAGGCTGTTATGCCCTTCCATAAACCAAGAAGGGAAGTTGCCAAGGAAGTACACATACGAAGGTCAAGGTGCACAGAAGAATCTGTCTCCCCCACTAGAATGGTACGATGTGCCAGAGGGGACTAAGTCGCTGGCCCTGGTGGTGGAAGACATAGATGCACCAGACCCGAGCGACCCGATTGCACCCTGGACCTGTTGGGTGGTAGCTAACATACCTCCGACGTTGAAAGGTCTCCCTGAGGGGTTCTCTGGGAAGGAAGAGGAGGCGGGTGGAGATTATGCATGCATCAAAGAAGGCCACAATGATTACAAAGTTCCTGGCTGGCGAGGACCCAAGTTGCCCTCTCATTGCCATCGTTTCCGGTTCAGGCTATTTGCTTTGGATGAACAGTTGAAACTTGGCAACAAAGTATGGCGTTTATCTTTTATATGCACATGTGGCACGTATATATTGCTATCTTTGGTCTCAATTCGTATATGTAACCACCATTAACAGTGATCTGATCGATTATAAAATTGTAAATAATAGCACATTTTTAGTAGTTTTTAATCTTCTTAGCAATTCTTCTTAATTAATTTCATGATGGATCTGGTTGTTGGATCTACGTAGGTGACCAAGGAAAAGCTGCTGGAGGCAATCGAAGGACATGTCCTTGGGGAAGCAGAATTGATGGCCAAGTTTTAACCGAAACTTCATGTCCATCTAAAGTCTAAACATCAGTTAATAAAATATTATGTACTTTTGTCTTTTTTCATTTTGCTGTAACCAAAAGTACTTCCTTTTAATGGAATTTTCTTAATTTGGCTTGAAACATGAGAGCCTTTGTTAGGCTGAATTTACTGCATATCTTTTTATTCAGACATTAGTGAGATTAATCCTTAAAAAAGGAAAAAAAATGTACATAATTGTGTTTAATTTGGTTGAACCATTTCCCGTATTGGCATGGGGAGCTTAATATAAGTGACTAATTATTTCCAACTATATTTGTATGAGGCAGCTAGAGAACCATTTTCCTTTTTTTTTTATGTAGAAAAAATTCTTATCAAGAAAATGGGAAAATAAATTGTTTTTATGAGAAGAATTCTTGTTATCAACAAAAAGAGGTAAAACTGTAAAACTTAAAGACTTAATTGTAATTGATTTTGAACAAATAAAGTAATAATTTTTTTATATTACTTAGAAGAATTATGTTATAATTATTTAAAAACTTTAATTGCTTTTGCATCTTAAGTTTTTCGACCATCTATAGATTGGTTGGAAATCAGATAAATTCATCGCATGTTCAAGGCTATATATCTTATATCAAACTCTATCATTACCGTTTAAACTGAAAAGGCTTCATTTGGAGCTTCGTGTGTTTACATTAGACGACGTAATTCTTTTGCCTTTTATTATATGATTAAATATTTTCTTCTCATCATATCTATTTACAATCAATCATTGCATTTTGAACCAAGGTTTCACCTTGGCATAACCCAAACGTGGTAATTCCAACACTTTTCTTACATTCTTTTTAGATGCTTTCTACATACGTCATTCATCCTACCATCTTTATGAAACCAAAAAAAAAAATTTTAATCGGATATAATTTAATAATTTTTATATAATTATGATAAGTTTATGAACTTTCAATACAATTATGTTAATTTTTGTATAATAGTAATACTATAATTATGATAGCTTTCGATATAATTTTATTTCAATATCATTAATATATATTATTTTATCTTATAATTTAATTTTTATCAATTTTTTAATTTAACTAATATTATTTGATTTATAAAATTAATTCAATAGAGTTTTATATAATATAGATATAATGTTAATACATTCTTTTAATAAAACTTTTTTATTAATTTTTTTTCATATATATAAATAAAAGATAGTTTTTAAATCACACAATTATTTATGCAAAAATAAAAGAAATGGATAAAAAAATCAATAGATATCTTATGATAATATTTTGTTTAGTTAATCATTATGTTGGTAAAGTACAATGATTAAAGATAAAATTTTGATAACTTTAATTATAAAAAATATTTTATTTAGTTAATATAGTATTAAACAAATGTTAATTAGGGTCTCTAACATTGGTTAAAATAATATTTTTAAAAAATATAATTAATACATATTTTAAAATTTAATAAAAATAATATGTTAAATTAAAAAGAATGTTGGATTTTATTTATTTATAAAATAGTTTCGGTCCAGACAGAGGGCAAAAAAAAAAAAAAAGAAGGGGCTAGTCTCCCGTGCTTGTCCACGTGACTAAAGCTAGCAAAACCAAACTGCCGCCATCATTCCCCCAACAAATCCCTCCCAACTGACTACCCAGAATTTTCCATCTCTTTCCCGAGAAAACCAGAAGGGAATATCAATCAAATGGCCACTAGGCTCGTCCTCCGTCTCAGATCTCATCTCCTCCACAACCTCCACAGCCAGAAACCCCGAACTCTTTCCATCATCAGATCTCCACCGTCGATCTCTCATCCCGTCCCCCTTCCCCGCTCTACCATCGACCATTTCTTCGCATCCCCAACCTTCCGCTTCCTCTCCACTTCCTCCCGCCGCATCCCAACCCGACCAAAAAAAGTCGACATCGGGGCCCGAGCACGCCAGCTCCAGACCCGCCGCCTCTGGACCTACGCCTTAACCTTCAGTTGCATCGCAGGCTTTGTAGTTTTGGTTCTCAACAATTTTCAAGAACAATTAGTCTTTTACGTTACCCCAACCGACGCCCTCGAAAAATACACAAAAAATCCATCGAAAACGAAGTTCAGACTTGGCGGTCTTGTTCTCGAAGGAAGCGTGGTTCAGCCGAGTTCTTCTAAAGAAATGGAGTTCGTAATTACCGATTTGATAACAGATATTTTGGTTAGGTACGAAGGTTCGCTACCCGATTTGTTTAGAGAGGGACATTCCGTTGTGGTTGAAGGATTTGTTAAGCCGTTTACGGAAGAGATTAAGAGGGACGTTTCGTCGAGGAGCGTTTCGTCCAAAGCAAGGAACTTAGACTGTTATTTTTCGGCGACTGAGGTTCTTGCTAAGCATGATGAGAAGTATATGCCTAAAGAGGTTGCAGCTGCTATTGAGAAGAACAAGAAGAAGATTGAGGAAGGGCTAGAAGGGGCCAAGGAATCTGTAGCTTGATTGGTATGACTGATTATTTTTTCTTATAATGGTATTGAAATTATTGGACGATTATTCGATTTGGTTAGTTACACTTATAGGTTGGGATTGAATAGATGGAGAATTAACTTTTTGATGGAAATATACCAGGATAGTGAGGAAGAGGATGAAATTGAATCATTTGAGGCTTTTTTTCCCTTTTAATTCTGTTGTACTACTGCCACGAATGTGATTGTTACCATTTTTTTTGTTTGTTATTCTTACCTTGAATAATACATCCTCACAATATACATTATTTATCATTGGATGGAGAATTTGTTTTAGCCTTCTATTCTCATTCAAACTGTGACGCAGGCAAATTGAAAATGGTTGCACGGTACAATGGTTAAGCTAGTTTTATTGGTATTTGGATGATAGTGTTAGAGAATTACTGTAAGTTGATGCTCTATCAGTAACGACATCTTATCAGAACTGACCATTGCTAAACTCATGATCATGAGTGTCTATTGTTTGTTCGCGTTAACATGGAAGAGGCAGCATGTTTTCTCCCTGCTAAATGTATCATATCAGCTACATGCTGTTTTTGTTATTATCCGGTAGTTTACATCTTCTACTGTTTTGGGATCTTGATGCTCAATGGGAATTATGTTTCATTTAGGATCTGAAGCATATTCTTTCTGTTTTGTTTGTTGTTGATTTGTTCCCACTGATTTTTTTTCCTCATGATCTGTTTTATATGTGGTGGTCATATTTCTTCCTCCTAGTTTTTGGGTGTTGATGTGGGGATTAAAAGAAGCTTGTGCGTCATGGATACCTGAAATAGATTGACATATATCGAAATTTCCGTGAATGATGAAAAAATAAGGTAACTAGAATCAGTTTGTTGAAAATTTTCTTTCAAATAGTGCAAAATGTACAAGGAGACAGGGCAAGGAATTGAAAAATGGTTTATGGTGTTCTCATTTTAATGAATTTGTGGTTGTCATAATTGAAGATGATGTGATTGTGAAGATGATTTAAGTGTTCTTTGCTGTCAACCATGATTAACATATAGAGACATAAATATGTCCATAGACAGAGGATTGGGGAAATTTTTATTTGGTTATGATACAATTTCTATTTTCTCTTTTTATTTTCCTTTAGCTCATTGGGTGTCAAAGATATGGATAACCCTCAAGATTAGAGCTAGAAAATTGTCAGTAGGAAGAGAACATGATGCAAAGAGGGAGAATTTTGTTTTTAGGATGCAGTTTTACATCTTCAACAACTCTTCTAGGAAAAGTTTAAGAACTGCTTTCTGTATTTGCTGGGAGCAAATTAAGATATGCAATGTTGCAGGATCTTGTCCATTGCGTATGAGAAGGAACCTCTTTATCTCTTCAACTTGCTAAGGCTTGTCAGGTCTCCAAGAGTAAAATTACTTGCAATAGTAAACCTATTACTAATTTGCACCTTCTGTTTTTTGTATATTAATGTTGCAATACTTCTCCCTCTTAAAGAAGGGGATTCTAAATGTATGTGGATGTCTATGGGCATTGACCTATTATTGAATGAGCGATTGTGGATTCTTCTGTGGATAATAAATAACGGACTTGGCTATATATAGAGAATCTGTTGCAGGGCTTGGCCAGGTAGGTTCTGGCTGAGGATGAAGACTCTCTTTTATTCCTAAACCTTCTGTTGTGATATGATGTTAACTCTTGTATTATTACTGTGTTTCTGTTACTGAATGTACTCGTCTGTTGTGTACGATAACGTATTGGAACTGAGTTGATCTTGGCGGTGAATGATGACTGTGGTAATGCATGACTTGGTTGTGGCACTGGATGATCCCAATTCCAGAGAAGACATGATTTTCCATTAATTTCTTCTCAGCCATAGGGCTTCCTTACAATATTAATGTGCCAATGAAAATCAGATTGATTATGACTCAAAAAGTTATAGTTTCTAGACTCAATTACAGCTTCGATGTTAGTGTAAGGATGGATTATGTTGGAAGAGGAAGAGATGCACTAAAGGCAGGCAGTGGGACAATAATCTGATGCTAGTTCAGTACCCATGGCCCTGGCCCTACCCCTGCCTGCCTGCATCAATAAAGCAGTGGTTGTGATTTTAATGGCTCACAATTCGTATGGATTAAAAGTATAGCATATGAACAAAACAATATTGCAGTCAATAACCCATTGCCTTCATGACAGTAATAAAATATTTACCCATAATTCCCCATCTGGATAAAAATTGTCAAGCCAAAAAAAAAAAAGGAAAAAGGTAATATAATTAATTTAATATGACAATTATGATCAGGAGCAGAGCATCAATAGATCTACATGTGAAACGGAATTCTTTGTTTTTTTATTAATAATTATTCCATCATAAATTGCCCTTTGGTTAAAAGAAAAAACGTTGTTGTATTGATTTGATGAAGAAGATTTGGGGATACAATAACATCAATTCCAGCCAACTGCGCTCAGCTCTAAAGCTTATTTATTTAATCCCATCCCAAACGGAAACCAACATTCATACTTACTTTTAGTTGCTTTTCGTTTTGCTGGGAGGGTAAATTAATAGTTAAAAATATTCTTGCAACGTCAAAAGCGAAGAAACCGATTGGGAGGTGAGGCCAGCCCAGGGGGCATTGCTGGTCCAGCTGACAGCCGACCATGAAGATGATAATGATCTTAACCACAAATAGAATCAAGAAACTGCTGCTGCTTCTTCTGGCGGGCCCATGATCAGGATCAACGTCGCTCGTTGCCCGGCCCAGCATCAGCTTTTTGACTGTCTCCCCGCCCATTCTGTAATTCTACTATCGGTAATTTCCTCGTATCTTCATCGCTCCTTAAATCTTTACTGCCTCAAATTTAGAAAGAAAAGAACACTTTTTGCATAATTATTGGTTTCATGCATGCGCGTCGTGTTAATTGTTCCTGTGGGCGTCAACTGGAGCTATCGTCGTCTATAAAGAATGAAGAGTAAGTGAAGAATTAAAAAAGAACGAAATATAATTAGGGGTTTTTGTCGTTTGTTTATGCCTTTCATATGGGTATCGGGGCTTCCACTCGTAAGACTTCTTCTGGTATTACTTTATCGTTTTTGTTTTTAATTTCATTTATTATGCTCCTAAACGGTTTTTTAGCTTTGTGTGAACTGAAGAATTAGTTATCATATGTCTGTTTGATCTTCTGTAAGAAGTTACCTGTTTATTACATTTATAACTTCTGTTTTTTTTTTTTTTTTTTTGTGTGTGATCTGTTCGGTAAATCTTTTAACATTTCTCAAAGGTTATACACTGGTTTGGTTGTTTGATTGATTGGTTGCTTCTAAGGAGGTAGAAGGGCTGTATTTTCCTTATGAACTGTAATTTATTGTGCTGATTGAGATTGAAATATCTTCATTGGGTGATGGCAGGGATGAAGAAACAAACTGCCCAAAAAACTAGTTTGGAACCTGATAAACAAAGGGTCTCGTTTAGAGGGAAAGAGAACGAGGACAAGCAGCATCTGAACTCTGTTGGTGTGAAGGGTAAGTCGAATGTAGAAAATCTAGCAAGCAATGGGAAGAAGATTGAGGAAATGACGAATAGCAACGAGAAAGTTGAAGAGACGACAGCTAGCAAAGAGAATAAGGTTGAAAATATTAAGAAAACTGAAGAAATGTCGAAGGCTTTTGCAGCCGTTGCTGGAGTTAGAAAAGAGGTTGACAAGCTTTCTGAAAGGGTGAGTTTGCCCTCTGCTTGTTTTGTTTATTAGTATACTCTATTCAGACTTAATTTAATTTTTCTCTTCCTTTTTTTTGTTCATTTGGAACTGGACAGGTGGCTGCATTAGAAGTGGCTGTGAACAGTGGGACAAAGGTTGCAGCTAAGGAATTCGATATCTCGGCAGAGTTACTCATGAGAGAGTTGCTGAAATTGGATGGGATTGAGGCTGAAGGAGAAGCAAAATTAAGGCGGAAGGCTGAGGTTTGTATTGTAGGCATTGAGGTTTACTAAGACAATGTTCATTTATTGCATCGTTTATTTCATCTTTGCAACATAAATACGTCTTAACCAATAGCTAAAGAAAGTTGAACCTAAACCGAGTTTTAGAGATTGGTCAACTGTAGGTTTTTATGGATGATCCTTTTATCTAGATTGTTTGTTGTGCATTATTTGTATCGACATATTGTTAGAAAGGATTTTCAAATGTGATTGCCATTTAGAGTTCTTAGCTATTTGGATTGAATAATTAGGTCTTGCAAATGTGTTGCAACTAGAATCCTTTTCCCTTATTTTGTTATCGGGAATATGTCTAGTAAGTCTTTAAGTTATTGCATTTTAATGCTTGTAAAGGACTACTCTACATGAGAAATTAGGACTACTATTGTTTGATATTCAATGACATAGTCAATGCAAGATAGCCAGTCCCTGGTTCCCATGGCCTTCTCTTTTGGGAATGCCGCATCTGGCCTTGATGTTGACACCTGTTGTAAGGAGAATACTGCTATTTGTTCTCGGAAATCCTTTTTTTTTTTTTGGGTGAAGCTGGAACTTCTCACTTTCTTGTGGGATCATGTTTCAAGCTTTTGGAAAATTGTAAACTCTGTATCTAGCCAATGAGTTATATATATATATATATACTCTGTTGTATCAACTCATTGTTCCCTTGATCAGGTGCGTCGTGTCCAAAACTTCCAGGAGACACTGGACAAATTGAAGGCACGAAATTCCAATCTTTTTGGCAACGGTAACAAAGCTGTGTCCGTGACAACAAAATGGGAGAGATTTGATTCTGGAATGGGAAGCTTGACTGCCCTTCCACCTATGTCATTATCATCTTCAACAAATTTTACGCAGGATTGGAAACAGTTTGATTAGTTACTATTTGCCCCCATTATTTGGCCTACACAACTTATCTATGGAATATTATAATAATAAAATGCATCGTGCAGGGCTCTTTTTTAATGGTTTTTGTTGGTGCGGCATTTAACTTTCAAGTCGAGCGAAATTATCTTATGCTTGAAGGACAACTGGATGTCTGGATTCATAATGGTTGGGATATAATATAAAATAATATTTAAATTGCATGGTCTTATAATGTATTAGTGCCTTATTCATAAATTATTCCATTATTGATGGTTACGCTGTTAACTAGACAACTCTAGCTCCATTTTCGATGTACCTAGGAGCGAGTTTACGAAGGTTTTCAATGGAAGCTCAGAGACAAGTGAAAGCAATTATCAAATTGCTCATCTTTTTCAATTCCACGGACGTCTTGAAGCAAGCTGTGTCTTAAGTGATGGCTAAAATAGAACTTTTCTTCTAATTTGGAGAGAAGAAAATGCAGATTTTGATCCTTCAAGACAACTGGCAGTCATTCACTCGAAAACCAACATTTGCGCGTATACTTAAGCAATTTTATGGGCCAAGATAAATCGGGTTAAAGCCTTAGAGGAATGGACAATTGAGAACACTTGTGTCCGTATAAGATAGAAGCCCCAAAGGTGCTAGCGTGATAAACGAGTCTTCGGTTTAACATGGACTGGGTTGACGGGGCTGGGCTTGCTTGACCTTTGACCGTTAAAGCCTTTCCTAGACCATATATAAGTTGCTTTAATTAAGGCAACTATCTGCCACTTTTTAACTCTTGCTCTTTCTTCTTATAATTTGCTCGCTAGCCAGTGCAATCTTACTTCTACAATCATTTGCTTCGAATAAAAAGGTGTCAGCAGACAGATAATAGATATTCTTCCAGAGGAAAAGGAAATTGGCTTGAGATTTTTCGGTGAGAAAGGTATACGCAACGGCCTAGGTGATAAACATGTTTACTTTTAAACAATTTTTTTTAATCAAGAGAAAGTACCACCTTTTCTGCTGCGGTCAAGGTCAACTAATGTTTCATGCTTGACAATCTTCTGTCTATATATAACCAAATTTTGGTTGATTATGATAGGTTAGTTCTAAGCTTCAAATAATGCCTGAATGTGATTCAACTAACCAATTACAAAATACAAGTGACAAGACTAAAGAAACATCGCGGAGATTAAAACAGAACCAATCCCTTTGCAGTTTAAATGAATTAACACAAGCAGATCACATTGGCAAAGATCTCCATTCTCAAAATTCAAGAAGACAGGATTTGGAGACCTTTACTATTGATTTACAGGAATCTCACACCAGGAAAAATCATATTTACAGCAAATATTTCTATATTTTTGTGATGTTTGCATGCAGCGACGGATTTATGGTTACTCCTCTTGCACCATTCACATAAGGTAGTAAAGAAGGTGCTGTCAACTCTGAGTATGAAAAGGCATGCCAACCGTTCTTTGTTGGGTCATATTTTTCTCCATCACCCCAAAGAGCATATAGTTCTTCACCATGGACGGCATCGTCTCCAATCTCAAGTTGGTTATTAGGCATTCGTAATGGTATACACAGCCTTATTACCAGAAGAATTATTGT
>JAQSVH010218055.1:0-14114 GCA_029448705.1 Adansonia digitata
AGACAGAGTTCGAAAAGGTCAAATCTTTGATGATTCCATCATACATGATTGAGTTGCGAAAACTTCTGGATAGGTATCCTACATCTGAACTGAATTCTTTGAATCTCTTTCTAGTTGCTCTGGAACAATTAGGAGATTCTCTAGAAGAAATACGGGGTTCTGCTTTTGGCGGCAACATGCTATGGGGTGGTGGTCCCGCTTATGGGGTCAAATCAATACGTTCTAAGAAGAAATATTTGAATATCAATCTCATCGATATCATCGATCTCATAAGTATCATACCAAATCCCATCAATCGAATCATTTTTTCGAGAAATACGAGACATCTAAGTCATACAAGTAAAGAGATCTATTCATTGATAAGAAAAAGAAAAAACGTGAGCGGTGATTGGATTGATGATAAAATAGAATCCTGGGTCGCGAACAGTGATTCGATTGATGATAAAGAAAGAGAATTCTTGGTTCAGTTCTCCACCTTAACGACAGAAAAAAGGATTGATCAAATTCTATTGAGTCTGACTCATAGTGATCATTTATCAAAGAATGACTCTGGTTATCAAATGATTGAACAACCGGGACCAATTTACTTACGATACTTAGTTGACATTCATAAAAAGTATCTAATGAATTATGAGTTCAATACATCCTGTTTAGCAGAAAGGCGGATATTCCTTGCTCATTATCAGACAATCACTTATTCACAAACTTCGTGTGGGGCTAATAGTTTTCATTTCCCGTCTCATGGAAAACCCTTTTCGCTCCGCTTAGCCCTATCTCCCTCTAGGGGTATTTTAGTGATAGGTTCTATAGGAACCGGACGATCCTATTTGGTCAAATACCTAGCGACAAACTCCTATGTTCCTTTCATTACAGTATTTCTGAACAAGTTCCTGGATAACAAGCTTAAAGGTTTTCTTATTGATGATATCGATATTGATGATAGTGACGATGCTAGTGACGATATTGATGCTAGTGAAGCTATTGATGATAGTGACGATATCGATCGTGACCTTGATACGGAGCTGGAGCTTCTAACTATGATGAATGCGTTAACTATGGATATGATGTCGGAAATAGACCGATTTTATATCACCCTTCAATTCGAACTAGCAAAAGCAATGTCTCCTTGCATAATATGGATTCCAAACATTCATGATCTGGATGTGAATGAGGCGAATTACTTATCCCTCGGTCTATTAGTGAACTATCTCTCCAAGGATTGTGAAAGATGTTCCACTAGAAATATTCTTGTTATTGCTTCGACTCATATTCCCCAAAAAGTGGATCCCGCTCTAATAGCCCCGAATAAATTAAATACATGTATTAAGATACGAAGGCTTCTTATTCCACAACAACGAAAGCACTTTTTCACTCTTTCATATACTAGGGGATTTCACTTGGAAAAGAAAATGTTCCATACTAATGGATTCGGGTCCATAACCGTGGGTTCCAATGCACGAGATCTTGTAGCACTTACCAATGAGGCCCTATCGATTAGTATTACACAGAAGAAATCAATTATAGACACTAATACAATTAGATCTGCTCTTCATAGACAAACTTGGGATTTGCGATCCCAGGTAAGATTGGTTCAGGATCATGGGATCCTTTTCTATCAGATAGGAAGGGCTGTTGTACAAAATGTACTTCTAAGTAATTGCCCCATAGATCCTATATCTATCTATATGAAGAAGAAATCATGTAACGAAGGGGATTCTTATTTGTACAAATGGTACTTCGAGCTTGGAACGAGCATGAAGAAATTAACGATACTTCTTTATCTTTTGAGTTGTTCTGCCGGATCGGTCGCTCAAGACCTTTGGTCTCTACCCGGACCCGATGAAAAAAATGGGATCACTTCTTATGGGTTCGTTGAGAATGATTCTGATCTAGTTCATGGCCTATTAGAAGTAGAAGGCGCTCTGGTGGGATCCTCACGAACAGAAAAAGATTGCCGTCCAATTTATTCGAACCCTACATATTGATACGGGCCTTTTCCACATAAAAAGGGAATGTTTTGTTACAATAGAAGCAGAAGTGATGTGGATTATTCAAGAATCGAAGTCGATTTGCTTTATAAAAAGAAGATATCAATAAACTTCTATGAAATGGTTTCACGGGATTCAGCCAATTGTCTTGATCGTAGGATATCATTGAGAAATAGGAATCCGTGTTATCAAAAGATTTCTTGCGATTATTTTTAGTATGGAATGAGTCAATCATCCACTTTGGTATCTTATTGAACAAAAATGATGATATTGTTCCTCCATTGATCAAGAATTTCGATTTTTGAGAAGTATTATGATCATCCAATAAGAAAGGTTTCAATTTTTTCAAATGAACGATTTGAAGACCTATTGATTCTAACAACTGATTGCAAAGTTGATCATTCGGACCAGAGAAGGAAATATAAAATTAAAATATAGTTATTTTTCACACTTATTCAAAAATACAAATCATTCATTCCAAAATGATAATAGAAAAGGGAGAGGTGTGAGTAATTATTATATATAAAAAATTCCATCATATTTAAATTTTTATCTTAATTTTTAAAATATTATAATGGTTAAATGATATATATTTTTATAAAAAATTATAATGGTTAAATGGTATAATTCTATCAAGTAATTAATAAAAAGAAAATTACATTTTTTAACTTTTTCTCCTTTTCAACAATGCAAATAACTTTTTTCTTCTAATTTTTCATTTTTTTTCTACCCAACCTATCAAGAAAAACCTTAGTATTTATGACATGGTTTGGACTTCCAAATTAATTAATACCAAATTAAGAAGTTGATGGAAGAAAATGAAGTATTGAGATAGAATCAATTTTTTGTATTAAATTAATTTGTAAATTATATGTGTATATCAGCAATAATTTACTATTTTTCTATCATCATTTACGAATTTGGATTAGATTTACTATTGCATTTGCATTTTTAATCTTACAAGTTTACTTAATAGGATGTTATTGTTGGGCTTTTCAATTTAAGTAATAAAATGAAAAAGGTTTTGTAAGGAAAAGACAAGATTCTATGCAAAGCATAAATAAAATTTTCAAACATTGGAAATCTCTAACTATTTCCTTTTTCCTGTTTTCTCTTTTCCATATTTATTTATTCTTTATTTTCTAAACGTAAATTCCCTATATTTGAAAAATATTTTAAACATAAAAATTTATAATTTTTTGTTGTTTATTTTTTCTCAATCCATTTTATTTTGTTTAATTTTAAAAGGAAAATCCCTTAAAATAATAAAATTTCTAGCATATTTCTTAAAATATTTTTCTTTATTGTTTCCATTTTGTCTTTTTTTTCTCATCCCCATTTTCATTATATTTTTATATTCAAGAAAAAAATAAAATTTCTAATTTAAAGGGCATGAACTCTACTTGCAAGAATAACAAACTTATTACGGTGAGTATAATAAAAGCAACACCTACTTTGATATTATGTAAATTAGTTAAAGGTCCATGTCATATTGCGAGATTTGAATATATTATTACAATAGAATAAGATTATTGTCACATGCAAACATTTAGTCCAAAATAATGCAAATAGAACATAAAAATTTAAGTAATTCCTAAAAAAGGAAATGGCTATAGTCAAAATAAGTCTTAAGCGAAAGACATGGATCATACTTATTGTTGGTTGAATCAATTAAAGAGAGTTGTCATGCCATTTCAAAAGTTTAACTATTGTGATTTTTTCAGCACCCAAAAGAGCCCTGTTATGGTCGTTGTAATCTTATAGGTAAGGGTTAATTGTCAAAACTATCTCATTAAGTTTTGATGGTAGAAAAAAGTTAAATCTTCCACATATAAAACGGAAAAAGAAGTGAAAAAGCAAACTTTGAGGCTTGATCTTGTTAAGACTAAAAAATTCACATAATTTGGGCTAAAGTTTTTAGTTATAAAATCCAAATTAAGTCTAACTTGTCGCAACATGCTTATGGGAAACTTGGGCATATTTGACTTATGAAGAAGTGTGATTCACATTGGAATAGAATGAACTTCAAAATGAATTACTCATTAGACTTTTTTCTATGGTTGTAATGAACTAGTGAAGAACTTGGAGTAGCCATCAACACTTTTGGGCTAAGTGTGATCGGACACCTATTAAAACTGATCCCTTTAAATTTTGAAAATTTATTTTAAAAGGATTAATTTTATAGTCTATGTGACACTAGAGTAGATAGCTGGGTTCAAGAGTTAGTTACATGTAGAAAAGGATTAGCACTACCATGACACCCTAATTTAGTACCGTCCAGTCATATATTATCTCAAGTTTGGTTTTTTCAATTTTAGTTGTCGGTATTTAGCTATAATCCCGTAAATGCTTGAATGATTTTTTTAAATAGGAAATATAGGTTTGTATAAAATTTGAAGTTACACTATGATCCTCGCTTAAGAAGGTGGAAAAGCATAAAGTTTTACTAAAACAAATTTTTTGGGTTTGATTTCAAAAGAGTATTTTTGGATTAGGTACCCCTTCGACATCTTCCTCATTGAGGTGGCAACGAAAGCCCTGATCCAAAATATTGCCTTAATTAAATTTTTTAGGAAGAAATATACTTAATTAAATTCCATGGATGCATTGTCATCATAATCAAGTGAGGTTAATTACAACTTGTGATCATCATATTTTCATAAAATAACAATAAGGCATCAAAGAAAGAATTGATTCAAGAGGTATTTCTTAATTGTATTCATTACTTAAACAAATAATCAAGGGATCGTTTATAGCTGAGCTTGGACTCAAATGGAGATTAAGGCATAAAACCAACTCAAAATTGGATAAAATCCATAAAATTTGAGAGAGATAAAGCTTGAATTTAGGAAGATTTTGAAAATGAGGTTAAATACTAAAGTAGGTAAGAATTGGTGAAAAATTTAGTAAATGCTAATAGCTTTCTGATCCACATATAATATATTGTACTTGGAGAGCAAAACTTGCCATTGGCTAACCTTGACATGCAAGATCCTTATATAAATATTTGATAGGATCAAGTTTTGTTATTAACCACGTAGTGTGGTATAACATGTATCGTCTTAACTTTCAAATGGTCTAAGCCAAAGCTTAACATAATTTCTGAATTGTCAAGTGTCGCAATGTGTTAGGATGTGAATCATAAAGCACCAAACTTGAAGGGCAAGTTAATCCTTAATTTTTTTGTATTCATATTTGGGGACGAAGTTGTCAAAGTTAATCATTTACTTAAACTTAAATAGTTCTCACAAAATGACCATTTAATTTGGATTCACCACTAATTTTATTTTAGCTAGGTGAGATTGGTCATCTACTAGAGTTTGTGTTTTGAGGGTTACAAAAAACTCAAAAACAAACTTCAAGGTCTACGTTAATACTAAAGATCGCATGAAAGGGTGGGAGTTAGTTACAATCACAACTAAGGATCGATTCCTCTTATGACGCCTAAAAATTACTAACTTTTAATTATGTGTTAACTTTAAATCTTGATTTTTGATTCAATTTTAGTTATCAGCATTTAATCATAATTTTCATTTTTCAAAAAATTTATTATTTCTTTCATGAGTAACTTGAGTTTGAAAATTTTTTTGAAATCAAAATGCCTTTCACATCCCACTAGAAATTCAAAGAAATATGAAGGATTTTATTACCATAAAATTTAAAAATTTTGATTTAGTCATTTTTGGAGGGAAAGATTAAAAGATTCAAAACTAGACTTATGGCAAAAGTATATTCAAGATGTCAATTTTAATAAGACTTTTCACATGCATCAACTAAAAAATCCTTTAGAGTTGTTATGGCACTTGTAGGTCACTCTGATTTCAAGTTACACCAGATAGATGTTAAACTACATTTCTAAATGGTCATCTAAGTATGTACAGGGAAAGAACTTAAAGGTTTTTAAGCAAGTAGTAATCAGCACTTAGTTTATTAATTGAAAAAGTCTATTCATGGTTTAAAACAGGCTTCTAGATGTGCTATTTAAAATTTGATGACATAGTGACTTTTTTAGGTTTTAAAGAAAATAGGGTTAATAATTTTTTATATGTTAAAGCGAATCGAAATAGGTTCATCTTTTTCGTATTATATATATGTGGCATAGTACTTTGTAGGAATAATTTTGGTTACTCCATAAGATAAAGTATATGTTGATAAGGTTCTTTGCAATAAAAGATCTTGGTAAAGCATATTTTGTAATGGGAATTCAAATTCATAAAGATGATCACATTGCATTTAGGTTATCTCAAATATTTTACATTGATTGAGTCTTAAAGAGGTTTACTATGCAAAATTGCAAACCCAAGGATGTTTTCAGTCATTAGAGGTCATAAATTCAAAGATCAATGTCCTAAAAATAAGCTTAAAAAAGAAAAGATAAAAGATAAATCATCTAAAAGGGAATGTAAGCTTAAGTTCCCACTAGGCCCTAAAATTGCTTTCGTAGTTAGCATTTCGGGCAGATAAGAAATTGAGTTCTTGCTATGTTTTCATCCTAGATGAGGTACGATATACTGGAAAAGTAAGAAATAAATCTAGTTGCCTTTTCTACCGTGCAACCAGAGTTTGTTGCATGTTATGCTACTGCTATTCATGCAATTTGGTTTAGAAACTTGGTTACAAGACTTTGTATTATGGATTCCATTACTAGGCCACTAAGAATTTATTGTGATATCAATGCTATGGTGTTTCACACTAAAAATAACAAGACAACTATTGGTTCTAATCACTTGGAATTAAAGTATTGTATCTTGGGGATCTTATGAAAAGCAAAGATAAATTGTTTATCATATCAAGAAAAATTCCATGCTAACTAATCCCTTGACCAAAGGACTTAGGCAAATACTATGTAAAAAAACATGTTGAAAATATGGTCATTTTGAGTTTTTTTGATATACTTGGTTAATGGGAGCTTTGCTTTTATGTTATTTACTTATCATGTTGGAAGTTTATTACTTTACACTTGGTGCTTGGTTGACATGTATGTTGTTATTTTGAGCAACTGTTGATACACTAATTTTGTTTATGATCTCTTTATATATATATGTATATTCCTATATTCAATTGCAATATTGAATCCATATGCTAGTTGTTGACACCATAGTGGAGTTTGTTGCAAGATGGATGCTAATGAACCATAGAATTTTTCTAACTTTAAAAGTGTATTTTAAAGAAAAATTATAAGAATTGATAATGAAAATGGCATTATGGCTGTTAAATCACATTGGCATGCCATTTTTTTGCTACTCTACACTTATGACTAGTCGATTAGGTCAACTATATTTATATCCATCGATTAGTCTTACATCAATAAGAGTGTAATGATTGTCGTGATTCAATGTTACTTGATTTTAGTTAGATGGTGTCTTATTCAGTTGTCACATCTTGGATCATAAGTTTTTTAAATTATGACCACATTACATAATAAGTTATTATCGTGAGAGTCATTTTTCAAATAAATTTTTTAAATGAATATTACACAATTGATTTATTCTAAATGAAAGAATATTATACTTATCAAATGATTTTTATGCACTACAATCTAGTGTGGTTTTGTTTTACCAAAACTGGCTACTATATGATTATATGGGATACATTAAAGCCTATTTATTACCTTAGGTGATTCACTCAATATGGGTTTGGATATCTATAACATTGATTAATGTGGATTAACTTATAACTTTACGTGATTCATGTGTGCATTAACCTATAGGCCTTTGATGTAAAGGTACTAGGGTTAACTTATTTGGCTAGGTCTCTCTATATTCATAGGTGATAAAAATAGTTACTTTATAACTTGCTTTATCGAGAGATGTGATTTGGTTGTATGAATTACCAAGAAAGCTCTAGTCTTTTGCAAGAATCTTATAGGCCATTGGATCCAAGTGTTCTAATTTCATGTATCATCATGAATAATTATACTTATAATATCATGGTGAAGATGTGTGGCATAATTTATAGTGCCCTTATTAGATTCTTAAGACCCTACAAGGAACGGTATATATGATCATTTTGAGGTAAGGCCCTTTCTTTCTCTAGCAACTGATCATCAAGTTCAAGCCTAGAAGTAACTTAACAAAAACAAAGAAGGTTAGGAAGGGAAAAGAGTTATTCACATTATTAAGCAGCCTTACACTACTTTTCGCTCAGTTTGACTGTCACCATTTTTTGTGTGTGCCCTATTATTATCTTATAACTAATTTATATGGCTTTTATTTAATGAAGTAATTGGAGTAGCTATGGTGGATTAGCTATTATTTATTCATGGAGAATGTAAATTGGTAGACATTAAAGAAACAAATCCCCATGTTGCTTCTTCCTTGTTTGTTTAAGATAGAAATTGAAAAACATGTTAACTTTTTAATAATTGACATTTGGCAGAAAGCTCAGCATAATGCTTGCTTTGGTTCATACCACTACCCCTTGATAGTAGTAACTCCAAGCTCTTGACTTAAATGAAGAAAGATTGGTTGCTGTCAAGATAGAATGGCAGGCACCGTTGCCGTATCTTCTAAGTTCAAAAATGCATTGCCTTAGGAAAATTTTAAAATTAGCCTGAACATATATGTTTTCCATGAGCTTAGAAACATTAAAATCATTAGATTTTAATGATATGATTTGAACCATTAAAGCAAAAGCAAATAATAACAGTAGCATTGCCTATTTATTGGGTAACAAAATAAGTTTAAAAACACTTCTCTTTTTCTCTGCAATTTTTTTTCCAAAAAATTTCAATAGCTTCTCATCTCCTTCCATACTAAAAAAAATATTAAACAGTTTTTTAAGTTTACCAAAATATCTTAGCCTTTTTTTTCTCCCTTTTCACTTCCTTCCATGATTTGGCTTAGAGGTTTCATTCACTTTAGGGCAAAACATGAAAGATAGAGAGAGCCAAAAGGATCAAAGGAAGGCTATGACAAATCAATTTGCTCATTAAGGTTTGCTTTATGAAGAAAGGCAATGAAGCCTGTGGATCTCATTCCTTATTTAATAGCCACCATTAGAACATGAAGCAAATTTGAAAAACGAGAGCCAAGAACTCCAAAAGCAAACAGGACATAGAAGGAAAAAAATAAAAATAAACAAAATTGAAAAAAACTAACATCTGAATCAACTCCAATATTCCAAGGATGAATAGGCTTAATCATCTCGATGATCGATTCTTACCTTCACTATCTAAAACAAGTGGTGTGGTCAGTAATTAAGTTTTTTTTTAAATCTCAGAAAAGCCACTTTATATAGATGATTTAAAGATTGTTCTTGAAGAAGATTTGCTTAGTCTTAAAATCTCAAAACATTGCTTGAAGACAGTAGGGTTGAAGAGGCATTTTCAATCTTTGATTTTGTTCTTGGCTTCAATTAAGGATTTAAACATCATTTTAATTTTTCGTTTAGGTCGTTTAAATGTGCTAAATCTTGTAAAAACTGTCACCATGTGCCCTACCTTTAAAACTTTGAATGATCCGAAGGGCATAGTGTGCTCAACTTAAAAAAAATGATGGTTGGTTGTGGTCGAGGCTTTGAGTTATCTCATAATTAGGATTTGGATTAGGCATAACAATTGGAAGGATAGGGAACAGACCATGGGGCAAATCACTCATCCAACTAGTCTCAAATGGCCACCACAGAGTGGCCATAAACTTGGAGTCGCCACTGATTATTTCAGGTTAGGCAAAATTGGATGCCTATTGAAAACAATATTCTGAGTTATGAAACTCGAAACATCGATTTCAAGGTCTACAAAGCTCAAAGATTCATTGGTTGGGTTTAGGAGTTGGTTACGCATAAGGAAGGATTAGCATCTCCACGACGCCCAAAATTGGTACCTACTAACTATGTCTTACTTTGGTCCCGGTTAAATAGGTTTCATTTAGTCTTTATTTGGATATAATCCTCTTAAATGCGTGAAGTGTTGGTGGAGATACAAATCTAGGTTTTTAAAGAAAATTAGATCACCTATGCCCCTCGAAGATATGAGGAACATAGGGTCTTTTTGTCAAAACATTGTTCGAATTTGAGTTTAAAAAATTGAATGTTTCATATTGGGCACTGGAGAGATACAAACACAAAACATGGCCTTATAAATTTTATTGAAAAAACAAATTTTAAACATGAATGGATGATAATCATTACAAAAGGAAACGTGTTAGTAAAATGAAAAAGGAGAAATATAATAATATCATAAACAAGCAATCACAAACAAAAAAACGTGAAAAGGAGGGATAATCAAAATGTATCTCATAATTGCCTTCGATTATTGAAGAATAACCGGGGTGACAATTTTAGAGACAGGTCTAGATTTAGTGGTGATTTGAGGGACAAAGATGATTTTAATCAGAACAGTTTGAGGCACCCGAAAAAAAGAAAATTTTGGATTTTTTCAAGGTAAAACGGGGTTGAAATATCTCCTTGAAGAGGTGGGGTTAGAGTATCCCTAAAGTTAAAGTTAGGAAAATATTTAGGAATAAAGAGAAATTTGAATCTTTAATTAAAAACAAGGTTGGAGTTTTCACTTGGAGTAGTGGGGTCGGAGTATCCCCAAAGATAGAGTTAGGAAAACATTTAGGAATAAAGAGAAAATTTAGATTCTTAATTAAAAATAGCGTTGGAGTGTCCCCTTAGAGTAATAGAGTTAGAACATCTCTAATAGCAAAAATTTTAATATGAAATATTTTTTCTTTTTGTATTCTAGCCTTAATCCGAGTCAAAAGGGGTTGGTGTTGCGACGGAACCAACCAGATGCATTTTGAGACATTCGAATTTCTTGATAAAAAGAGATTCAAAAATTAAGTTGAAAACAGGGGACAACATCATGTCATCTCCATTCTTAAATTTTTTTTCGAGTGTATCCAAAGGCTTTCGGGGGTAAATGAGGTACCACTAGAAAGCTAACTCGATAAGGATTAATATAACAATATTCCAAAAATCCTAGAAAATCACTTTCTAGGCGAAACCATTTTTTAAACTTAAGTTTGTCTCGACACTGGCAGCATTTACAAGGAAAAGGGCATGATGGAATTTGGAAAGTCATTCCAAGGTTATCCGGAATGTGATAATATGAAGGCTTGGTATACCTTTATGTTTTATCTGGAATAATATTAAGAATTGACAACAAGGATTGATTCACTCTAAATATAAATTTTATAATTTCTTTGTAAATTTTCACTTATAGCTAATAATATTTGAATGACTTATTTTATGAATCGCAATCCCTCATAAGCTTAAATTGCAACTAAATTTTATTTATATCATAGATGATTTGATTCAAATATAGAAAATCTAAAACTAAGCTTCAAATTTCTATGTTAAAGACTTAATTTCTTATTAATATTTATTTTTAGATTGAGATTATATGTATTATTAAATAAATGTCTATGCAAATATTTTATCGTATATTCTTTAATTTTCATTTAAATCTGTTATTTTTGTTATTTCTAACATGTGTATCCATAACAAACTCGAGTTAATTAATTTTATTTTATTATTATTTCATGTTTCTTATTTTGAAATATTTTGTGTAAATGATATTTTATAAGAACAAATTCAATACTTTTGAGAAACATTAATCTTTTTTTATATAAAAAACATTAGTCTTGAATAATACAAATTTATCTTAATAAAAATTGCTTTTGTACTTATTTTTATTAAGGAATATGGTAACCATAATTATTATATATTATTGAATGAATATAGTTTTCATTACATTTAACTTTCTCTACTATTACATAATTAAACATGTTTGAGACTACAAAACATTATATAAATTTACAAAAAGAACAAAACTTTTCTAGATTATTGCTTATGCAAACTAAAGCTATTGAAAAACTATAAATCTATATGATAAAACTCTATATTTACTATTTTATAGTAATTTTTTTAATTTGCTCAATATTTTCATAAAAATATTAAGATAAGTATATCGATTATTGCTAAATCGTTGACAAAGGCTATGAAAAATAATTAGGCTACTAGTTTTCTATTTAAGGTTGTAGAAAAGTTATAAAAAAATATGTTATTTTTAATAACTAAGCATCTTATATTTTCTATAACTCTAAATTACCAAGTTTTTTAAAAAGCTTTCTTATAAAAAATTTATTAGATTACTAAATAATAAGTTGAAAAATGTGAAATTGTTACTAATATTGCAAACAAAGGTTATTAAAAAAAAACTATAAAAACATTGAATATTTGAGTAAACTTTTATCTAAAATTTCAATAATTCTAAGCTATTGATTTTGCTTATTTTATCCGTAAAAAGTATCTAAAGATTATGAATAATAATTATACATTTTGATGTTACTTATAAGTTAGGAAAAATAATTTGAATCTTTAAGATTACTAATTTAGCATATGCAAGTTACTAAAAAATTATAAAACTATCTAAAATCTAGTAATATTAAGTTATTGAATTTTATTCATATGTTTCATAGAAGTTATTGATGATGAACATATATGTCCATTATTAGTATATAACAAATCAAAATTATCAAAAATAATTTTCATATTAAGGTTATTGAAAAAATTATAGAACTATCATTATTTCAATGAAGTATCTTATATTTCAATAACTTTATATATTGGTGAATTTCTATAGACTACTTCTAAACAATATGTAGTACATTTTTTAAATAATGGATAAAAATAATGAAAAAAGTAACATATTAAGTTACTAATTTTGTATACCAAAGTTGCTAAAATGTTATTAAACCTTATAAATATTTTGGTAAATTCATAAATATTATTATTGGCAACAATAAAGTTGATTTGTTCTAGACTGAAACTTCTACTAAATAAAATTATTTGTAAAAAATTTTAAATAATAATAAATGATGAATATAATAGTAGTAAAAGATTAGTAATAGTATATGATCAATAATACAATAGTAAATAATTAATAACATATAGAAAATGGTTGATACTATGTTAATAAATGAATAATATATAGTATTTAATATTTAATAATCTATTAGTGAGTGACGAATAATATACTAGTGAATCATTAACATGATAGTAAAATAATAGTAAATAATTAATAAAACTTTTAGTTAATGATATCATCTTCATAACACGAAATTTTGGTTCTAATTTTAAGTTTATAATTATGTCAATTTAGAAGAGCAACTCGCAATTAAGTCATCAAGCTGTCAATGTCTAAATGAATATTTATTTTATCAAATATATTTTGATTTGATTTGAATAAAAAAATCTAAGATTAATCTTCTTTTAATCAGTGGCCTAGTTTTCTTATTTATAAATAAACACGTGCTCAATAATTTTCTATTTATTTCTTTAATTCAAATATTTTACTTTTATTTATTAATAACATGCCCATAGTAAACTCAAGAATTTTTTCACAACCAAGCTTAATTAAATTCTTCGTTCCCAAATAAATATACTTTTAAACTTATTTTTTTGAATGAAGTGTTTCAAACATGTACGTGCCTTGTCATTATCTGCATGACAATTAAGAATTAGTTCTTTTTCTTTTTATTTTTTGTTCACTTTTCTTTCTTATTAATATTATGTTCAAAATTCAAAGCAATCTTACACAATCTCCATAATCGATTATTAATCGTTAATTTCAAACATGAAAATGAAGAATTACTATTGACAAAAAAATGCATAAAAAAATCCTCACAAATATCACAATCTTAATATTCCAGTGTTCACTTAATTAAGGTATCTAAGTAAATGAAAAATGAAAATCAAAAGATGCCTTCATTTTCTATAATAAAAAACCATTTACAATTAAATATATTATAGTAATTTCATGTAGAAAATCATAACATTATCTTAAAATATATCAAATAATTAAAATTCATTTAATTGATTAGCATTACCCATTAATAATTTTTTATTCAAAGTTGCAAATAAAACTTTTTTTTGGATAAAGACCAAGTGACAATTTAGTTAAGACATATGTCAAAATAAGGAATTTGTGCTATCTGGACTCAAATCCTCATATATTTGTGTAGACACCTTATTTTGTCAGGGCTAATTTATAGCAATCTGAAGCATGGACGTGAGAGGGGATGATGATTGTCTCACTCGACAAAAAAGTATTTTGAGGAGGTCAAGAAGGCCTAGGGATCATATCAAAGGTAAATGCAAAGATGTGGCATCAAATGA
>JAQSVH010218127.1:0-14109 GCA_029448705.1 Adansonia digitata
AACTTCTTGTATTAGTTGGTGGCAATAAGTAGTTCATTAAAAAATATATAGATTTATATACTGATAATATATTAAATACATACCTTTAATTTTATTCATTGATTTTGTTTTTGTGAAATTCATACATAGAATTTAGTTAGCCATTTAATCTTCATTTATCACTTAACAAAAATTAATTAATCTCCATGAACAGGATTGACAGTCGGTGCAACCTTTACTATTGCATTGGTTCCTACTGTATGGTTCATCGTCTTGAGGTTCAAAAGAAAATCATTATCAAATCTTCTTTGTAAGGGAAAGAAGAATGACAACGCTGCGATTAAGGCATTCATCACAAAGTTTGGTTCTATTGCTCCAAAGCAATATTCTTATGGAGACATTAAGAAAATGACAAATAAGTTTAAAGACAAATTAGGTCAAGGAGGATATGGTACCGTATACAAAGGAAATTTGCCTAATGATCGTCTTGTGGCGGTCAAAGTCCTAAGTGAATCCAAGGGGAATGGGGAGGATTTTATGAATGAAATAGCTAGCATTAGTAGAACTTCTCATGTCAATATAGTGACTCTACTAGGTTTTTGTATTGAGAGATCAAAGAGAGCTTTGGTTTATGAATTCATGCCTCGCGGATCATTGGATAAGTTCATTTATAATCAAGGATTACACCATCAAAGTCGTCAATTGGAGTGGAAAACTTTGTATGACATTGCACTCGGCATTGCTAGAGGACTAGAATACTTGCATCAAGGTTGCAACACTAGGATCTTGCACTTTGACATAAAACCTCATAATATCCTTTTAGATGAGAACTTTTGTCCTAAGATCTCTGATTTTGGATTGTCTAAATTATGTGAAAGAAAGGAGAGTAGTATTTCCATTGCTCATGCTAGAGGAACAATTGGATATATTGCTCCAGAAGTGTTTTGTCGAAACTTTGGTGGAGTTTCTCATAAATCTGATGTCTATAGCTATGGAATGATGGTCCTCGAAATGGTTGGAGGAAGAAAAAATATCGATGTTCGAGTGTCTCAAAGCAGTGAAGTATATTTTCCTTCATGGATTTATAAGCATCTTGATCAGTCTATGAACTTGAATCTTAATGGAGTAATAGCTGACGAGGAAGAAGAAATAGTGAGAAAATTGATTGTGGTGAGCCTTTGGTGCATTCAGTCTAACCCATCTGATCGGCCATCAATGACCAATGTGCTAGAAATGTTGCAACGAAGCCTTCAATCATTGGTAATTCCACCAAGTCCTTTTGTATCTTCTCCTGTGTGATCCCCTAAAATATCCTTCAGAACATCATTATTGATTTAGGTTTTAATTGTCTAGACATGGCAAATTCAATGTAAATTGAAATGAAAAAAAATCATGGTTGAAGATTGCAAAATGAAAATTTTTGATGAATAGCTATGATTTTAAATCTAGATCTAAATCTTTGATATTATCATGGTAAAAGAGTTGCATCAACTCAAAATTTCTTGAAGTGCAAGTTCAATTGATAAAATTGGACAAGTTCATACAATGAAATAAATAAAATTTAATCAATATGATTTTATTTTTGTTTCATATAAAATTACATTGAACTAATTCATTCCTTCACACTGCATTGCAATTTTTTTTTTCCAAAAGCATAAATTGTATGGGAAACAATTATAGTTATCAAATCTTGAAGAATAATTTTAAATATAATTTTTTTAAAAAATTTATGTAACAAAGGTCAAGGGAAATATGAAATTTGGGGAAAAAAATAGAAAGAAAAAAATCCTTTTATTCTTTTAAACAATTTTCTCCTACATGTCTCTTTCTTTAATCCAAAAATTACAATATTTTGCTGAATTCTTTAGATTTATGTTGATTAATGAGTATATTAATACAAAGAAGCATAAAAGAATAATGTGATGTTGAACTAATAATTCAAAATATTTAACTTCATAAGTTATTTTTTCATGTATTATCTTATCTTATTTAAAAATTTTTAGTTTCATATACTTAATATTTCATTTCTAACACTTTTGTTGCAACTTTCAAGATTATTAATTACAAAAAAAAAATTATAAAATTGTCATAATTTTTTTAAAAAATTTTATATCAAAGAAATTTTAAACAAACCATGTTTACCATTTTTTATTTTTTAATTTATTCAAAAAACAATTTATTAATTTTAATTATCAATATATTAATAAAAAATAATTAAAATATTAAAAAATTATATCTCCAAATAAAAACATTTTTTGGACTTAAAAAATACCTTTCAACTTCAATAATCGACCAAAAAGAAAAAATAATTTTAGACTACATGCACTTAGTACCCCCACTTATTCTTATTCCCTTTCTTGATTTTTTTTTTTTTTTAATTTCATTTTCTTTTTACTATGCCAAAACGACTTAGTTTTAGTTCAACTGATGTCTAAATTTGTTGAGGTTCCGGTAAAAATCATCCAGAGGATTTGCATAACATAAACAGTTAAAGGATGCTAGAGTTAATGCCCAAGTGTGTACTACAATACTCAAGATGAGCCTATTCCAAGGAAGGTCTTTATTTGGTTTTAAAGGCCACCACATTCTCAGCAAGGAAGATTTGCTTCTCTCAAACTGAGGGAGATTGCTTTCGGTGGCTTGATTGGGTTTGCTGCTTATCAACTGCAACGGCAACCACATCTCTTAGTGGCTTGT
Source organism: Adansonia digitata (assembly GCA_029448705.1). Lineage (NCBI taxonomy): Eukaryota > Viridiplantae > Streptophyta > Magnoliopsida > Malvales > Malvaceae > Adansonia > Adansonia digitata. The sequence goes on from JAQSVH010218127.1 coordinate 2,677, forward strand.
CGTCATCCTCGGCGTTAGGTGCTTGATTTGATTCTTACCCAAAACCTCGAAGCCAAAATTCATCTTAGAGGTCCATTATCATGGCCAACATGCCAACGAATGGTATAGATTTACTTATTCCGGTTCTCTCGGATTAATATTCCTGGGTCATTTTTCCTTTTTACCCCTATTGGATCCGTTCTCAATTTCATTTTGGTGAAATCAATTTCAGATTTCAAATCTTCTGAACCCTCCGATTGTAAAGTCTTCATCTTTGACTTTGATTTGACTTTTAATTTTTTCGTTGACTTTAACTTTCACAATTGGGACCTTTTTTACTCCAATTTCTCTAATAGTTTCTCATCTTGTTCATCCGAGGGCTCAAATTTGAAAAGTATTTTCAAACAATCAAAACCAAGAAAAGCCGAAAAGGCCTAAGTAAGATTAAGTGTTTATCGAATTAATTTAAGTATAAATTAAAAATAAAGGATTTATAGTTTTTTTTTAGAATAATAAAAGTATAATCATTTATTTAAATAAAATAGTAAAATTTATTTTTTTATTATTTTAATCACACTTTAAATACAATTATGAGATAAATAATATACAAATATGAAAAAAAAATTTACGAATTATCAAGTTTAGCCGTAAAACATTAATCAATTAGAGGAAAGAATATGGGTTGCATTGGAATATAAGACAATACCAAGTAAACGCAATCCAAATTCTAAAGGAAAAATCTCTTTCCATGGCTGGAAACAATAGCAATTTTATAATTTAATGGTTAGTATGTATGATATCCTAGAATCCTGGCACTCTGTTCATCAGAATTATTACTAGAGAGCGAGTGACTTTTGTTGTTGTTGGTTGTCTCTTTTCTTTCCCCATTCTCTTTCCTCCACTTCACTTTCCTCAGCCGGTGTCTAATCAACATGACTCCAAGACAAATGAAAGCAAGCAGCAAACTTCCGGCGCCAATGGCTGCGACAGCCTCAAGCGTCCAAACATTTCCCTGACCATGTGGCACGATTATCCATGTTGCTGCTATGAAAGCTGTCGTCATGAATGACACTGCCAACCACATAACTTTATGAGCAACAACCAGCAACCTCATTAGAGGTCTTGTTTGAAATGGTATGATGCTAACCAGAAAGATGACGATGGATAAAGACGTGAAAAGTGCAATGTTGTTACTTATCACAAACACCTTAAAAGCCATTGTTTTGCCCACCGTTGATTTCCCCCATAGTGGAGCTTCTTGATGTACACCGCCAGGAGGACTAATGCCTGCAGTAAAAGTGACTGTGGCAATCAAAACGGCCACTAGTGTGATCGTGTTCCTCGCATTTTGTAGTGCTTCTTTATATGCATCATGCTGTTTGCGTTGTCGATATTTGTAAAAATCAATCATGCCTTGCCTGTTTCGTCGGCTCTGACGCCTACGTTGACGCATGTTGATCGGAGAACTTCTTTTGGTACCTCGTGAGGATTCAACCTGTGATGAATCACCATTCTCTATTTCAGATTTTTCGCCAACTTTACTTGGCTGCAACTGCAAGTCCACTCTTGAATTGGTAACCATGATGGATGTAGGCAAAAGCCCTGGCGCCCGGTTGTCACTCGCATTTTCATGTTGACTTCCGGTCTCCAGAAGCAGTTCAAATTGTTGTTCAAGTGCTTCTCTGGGGCTCTGAATTTCAGGAAGTGCTATGCCTGTCTTACCACCTACTCTTTTTATCCTATCTTTCAAAAGTAGAATTTCAGACCTGTATCCAGCCTCATTGAGAATGTCAAGCACTGTATATCCTCTATAGTTTTGATAATTAACATCCACGTTTCCTATGTTCATGATGTAGTCTGCCAGCTATAATGAACTCAAAAGAAAAGAAAAATGACAATAAATAAATAAATAAAACTTAAGAAATGAATTTGAATAAAGAAATTCCAAAATTTATTCCATTATATTGTGCGAGGGCTTAATGTAGAAATTGCCTTGGAACTATGCCTTTCTTAATGATTTGCGAGCTACTCGAGTCAAGCATTAGAATATTCAAATTTGGTTTGCTCGATAGCTGAGTTTAACTCGATAATGGTCGAGCCAAATTAGGATAGCTTGTAAGCACAGATATCTTATTTACACCCTTAAGCTCAATTACCTAATCGTGAAATTTTTTATTTAGATACCGAATCATTAAAAGTGTATACTTCCAGGCAATTCACATATTAATCCTTGTGCAACAAGTGTAGCAAAAGAGTTTTTCTTCTGAGTAGAGTTTGGCCTTCTTTATTAATTTCATCGTTTACCAAGGTTGTAATTCGTTAGCTTCTGTCATCGAACCAATATTCATTATTGCATACAAAGATGCATATATATATATGTCTAAACTCAGAGAAGCGAAGGGAAAATGAAATATATACTTACGGGGTAGAGTCCCCTGGAGATAGCTATATGCAAAATAGTGTTGCCATTTGAGTCTGGTCGGTTGAAGAGTGTGGTGTCACCGAAAACCAAAGCCAAGCATACAAAGGCATCATATTGATTGAATCTTACTGTAAGATGAAACACAGTTTCTCCATCCCCTGTGAGACAATGAATCGATGTGGGGGCAATCGACAAAAATGCTTGCAGAATTGCAGCATCGCCTTTCATTGCTGCAAAATGCAATGGTGTATAACCATTTTTATCCACTTGAAAAGCAAGGACCAGATCATGCTCTAGAAGCATTTTGGTTATATCTAGGCGCCCTTTACTGCAAGCATAGTGCAGAGGTGAACATCCATTCTTGTCAACTTTTAGGCCCAAATCCGGGTAGATATATAGTATCGCTCTCAAGATATCTGATCATAGATCCTGACTATTAGTATGCATTGTTGTATGTAAATTTGTAATAATTGAAATTCAATTTGTTTTACTGCAAAAAATATTGGCAAAAGAAAGATTCATCACGTACCAGTGTGCCCTTTCGATGCAGCCTCATGAGCAATAGTTAGATCGTCATCATCTTCTAATCCTTGCAACCAGGGTTGATTCAAAAGCAGTTTTACCACATTCAGATGCCCATTACTGCAAGCAATGAATAATGGACTTTGATTTTCGCTGTTCAAACTGCACGCTATCCAAGGGTTGCTCTCTAACAGTAGCACCACTGCCTCAACATTTCCCTCACGGCAAGCTTCATGTAGAGGAGCTTCCAGCTTCCTATTCACTGTTGCCACCAAATTTGGTCCTAACTTAATGATTTCCCTCACCAAATTGTTTCTACCAAACTTCAAAGCAAGGTGCAAAGCTGTGTTCAGCGAGTTAGCAGTTCTTTGTTCAAGAATGGCTTCATTCTCTCGAACCAAACTGGTTAATGCCGAAGCATCATTTCCCGCTATTGCTTGAAGGAGCCTTTGATCCATCTCGTTACCCTTCTGAGCCTTACTCAACATGAATCCAGTGTGGATTTTAAATCAAATTATAGGAAAAGTGGAACACTTTGTCTTCATACTTGCCTTTACTCCTTGACCCACCTCCCCATCCCGGTATTGTCCTACATTAATTCTTATTGACTATCTTAGCTTCTGCTATTATTCTTTTGTACGGTTAAGACTTTGTTAGCTTCCTAGTTTCTTCAAGGTTGATTTTCTAATTGTTCTCTATCTTTCCAGGAAGCTAAGTTGAAAATTCTTTGCAAGTCCTACCAAGTGAGTAACAACATCAATCTACCAACTCCAAATACAATAAATAAATTGATTGCAGAACAACGGTGTTGTGGCTTCCTATATTGCTTCTATTTTTTATTTTTTTTAAATATTTATATCCAACGCCAATATAATATATTTTTAGATATAAAAATTAAGATATAATCCTTCAAAAACTTTCTAACTACATAAAAAAACTTTTAAAAAATTAAATATATATATATTGAACATATACTCATATATCTATCTGAATTTCTTCAGCAAGAAGTTTGGTCTATATTCTTTGCAAGTAACGCTTACTAACATGCAATTATTTTTGACCCCACTGAAATTACTCGGGGTTTCATTATCAAGTTGGCTGTGAATAGCTGTAGTCTGTTGCTTACTGTACCTCGGCCCATGTCTTGAATTATTGTCGTCAAGAAGTGTAACGACTCGAACTAAACCTTTACTGGCCCGTTTTGGATCTAAATGATTCGATCTCAAGTTCCTAGCAGTGAATGCGTGTGGATTCCTATTTAGAAATCTTAACAAATCACACTCACATTGCATGTGAAATGTGTATTACAATCTCACCTACTCAAATCTTTGATGTACTCTCTAGCCATCACAACAAACATGGGGGAACTAGATACTGAGGTGAGTGCCTTTGGTTGATGGCAAGGAATTGGATTCTTATTCGCCTCTATCCGGTCCCGGAACCACTTCTCCCTCTTCCTTTTCCTTAAGCTTCCGTTAATCGCCTTGGTCCAGCATTAGATGCCGTGGGTCCGGGCATTCCTTACTTTTATTAGTGAGCTGGGGTCAGCCAGCGTAGAAGAATACTTGGATAATGGAGCCCCGTTGCTTCCATCCGACCGGATGCAGAAAGAAGAGATGAGGACTTGGAGTGCATTCATTCCCCAGGTTCGGTTGCTGCTACTTCGGAAGATTGAGAATGGTATTCTCCAGTGAGTGTAATTTCCTGTTGTTAAACAGCTAAAACAGCGTATACCAATTCTTCCTTTATGTCCATGGGTGGTATCCAAACTATTAATTAAGGTGCGAAAAGAGCTTGTATTCAAACGTATAAAGAAACTCCCCTAAGCCCGTGTAGGGTTGGATTGACACGTGGTGCGCTTGGAACCCCTTAAGATTTTTTCTTAGTTATAGTCTTAGTTTTTGTATTTTTTTTTCCTTCTAAGTTTTAAATTTATTTTTAAATTATATATTTTAAATTTAGTTCGCATAATGATTCAATTTAAGTTTTATACACGATAAATTTAAAAAATTTAAAAAAAATTAAAATATTTTAGTTTTATTTTTTAATTTAGATTTAGATTTAGATTTTTAATTTTATTTTAAAATAATATGTTTTTAAAGATTAGTCGATGTAAAAACTTATTTATGTAATATTTGCATTGACTTTGGGAAGGAAAATTATTATTTTATTTATGAATTTTAAGTTTTTATTTTATTTTTAAATGATGTATTTAAAGAGATTGCTGATTATATTGTAACTTACGAATTAATTTAAAATTCGTAGTTAACCCACTAAAAGAGAAATTTATTTAGATTTTTTATATTTAAATCTTTTATTTTTATTTAATTTTTAAATGATGTATTTAAAGAAATTAGTCTATATATTAATTATCATATTGATTTAAGATTTGTATCTGACTCAATAAGAAATTTTAAAAAATAAATTTATTTATTTTTAAATATATATTTAAAGTGTTAGTCTAAACATTTAATTACATGTGGATTCAAAATCCATACTTAACCCGTTCAATAAAAAAGTCGTGAAAATAAATTATTTTATTTTATTTTGAAATAACATTTTTAAAAAAATTGATTTGTAGGTTAACTCTTAAATCGATTTAAAATTGATATTTAATTTTAAATACAAAATTTAAATAAATAACTGTTATTTAATAAAATTAAAATTAAAATTAATTTTTATTAATAATTAAAAATTATATAAAAAAATTAAAATCCCAGGCAAGCGGGGATTTAGTCCTAGTTGCATGCTGAAAGCATTTCCTTCCAACCTCCGCCTAATTCTCATATCGAAGTTTTTGTCTTTCTTCTCAACGGATGTGTAATGTCTCCATAGAATTTTGCTGCACGTTAATAAAGGCAGGCTGGAATTCTGGGTACCTAACGCAATCTCCGGTAGATTTCCAAATCAGAAAAGGAGCACGTATACAGTAGAATAATATGATTTCAACATTGACTAAATATAAAAATTCCAAATTACTTTTCAATTGTTCAATTTTAGAATTTTCCTTATTTGAAACTTTGAGTAAAAAGCCTCATCAATAATCCTTGTTTGAACATCCTCCCCTAAATAAGAAATGGTAATTGGACGTGTTCAGACGGATTCGAGATAGGTCATTTAAGGTAGAAATTTTTTCGAATTCAAGCTGATTCGAGTTTGGATCTATTGGATTCAAGCCAATTCGAGTTCAGGTTTAGGTCGGGTTCAATTTGAGTATATTTTATATTATTTTTATTTTATATTAAATGTAATTACTTTTACGTAATTTTGAATTATAAGTCTAGGCCTAAATTTGGCCCGATCTAACTCGAAAAAATCTTAGTTTTGTTCATGGGCCTATCAATGGTCCGAAAAATTTTTAAATTCTAAGCTCATGATCGAATTTAGCCTGGCCGACCCATTTAAGTACAAATCATTGCTCATAATATTAAAAAATTATTTTTATATTAATATTTACATATTTTATAATTAAATTTAAATAAAATATATTATTTTATTTAAAAAAATACTATTTCAGGTCGAGCATACTTGAAACTAAAGATCTAAAACCTAAGCCTGATCATGCTGAGTCTATTGTATTGAGCAGGCTGCCTAGCCCATGGGCAAGTCTAGTTGCTAGTTTAACCTATGATTTTTTTTATTTTTGATATGGTATTATCTATTATAGCTTTAATATTTTTTAATATATCTTATTATTTTGTTATATTATCATTATACTCTAATTATCATTACTTGAAATAATAATGATAATAATAATAATAATAATAATAATAATAATAATAATATTCAAAAAAGTATTTAAAATTTTACTACTAACTTGCATAAACTCTCAAAATTTAATTAGTTTAACTAATTAAATTAAAAAAAAGTGATAAATTGATGATATATTTTATTGATAATGCCTTCAAAGCTCATGATATGATTTACTTTTCGATAAATTATTATTTTTATCATATATAGATTTGCTCAAGGATCAGACTACCCACTTGGACCCATTGGGCCTAGGCCCAAGTTTTCATATTTTGATTTCAGACTAGCCCAACTCGACTCAGAACAGTTATTTTAAATTAAAATAACATATATTTTATTTGAATTTAGTTATAAAATATATAAATATTAATAAAAAAATTCTTTAATGTGATGAGCAATAATTCTAGCTTGAACAAACAGGTTTAGGTACATTAAATAAGAGCTTGCGCTTGGGATTTTAAAAAATTTGAGTCGCGACTGACTCAATCCAAAAGCAGATTTAATCATATATAAAATATAAATTAAGTTTTTAATATTCAATTAAATTATATATAGTATTAATATTCAATATTTAATATTTGATTTATTTTTTATATGGTATTATCTATTATGGCTTTCATATTTTTCAATTTATCTTATTATTTTGTTATATAATTATCATACTCTAATTATTATTACTTGAAATAATAATAATAAGAAAAATAAGAAAAATATTCAATGAAGTATTTAAAATTTTACAGCTAACATACGCAAACTCTCAATAGTTAATGAGTTTAACTAACTAAATTAAAAAAAAATAATAAATGAATAATATACTTTATCAATAATATTTTCAAAGCTCATAATATAATTTACTTTTTGATAAATTATTATTTTATCATATACAGACTTACTCAAGGGTCGGGCCACTCACCTGACCTAATTGAGCTTAGGCTTTGGTTTTCATGTTTTTGTTTGACTAACTCGGCCTAGTTGAAACAGTGATTTTAAATTAAAATAATATATATTTTGTTTAAATTTAATTATAAAATATATAAATATTAATAAAATATATATCTTTAATGTGATAAACAGTAATTCTAGCTTAAATAGGTAGATCTAGACATGTTAAATAAGAGCCTAGGCTTGAAATTTTAAAAAAATTTAGACTACAGCTCAGCCCGACCTATGAACAAGTTTAATCATATATAAAATATAAATTAAATTTTTAATATTTGAGTAAGTTATATATGGTATTAATATTTAATATTTAATTTATTTTTGATGTAGTATTATCTATTATGACTTTCATATTTTTTAATTTATCTTATTACTTTATTATACTATTATCATATTCTAATTACCGTTATTTGAAATAATAATAATAATAATAATAATTATATTCAAAAAATATTTTAAAATTTTACTACTAACATACACAAACACTTAATATTTAATGAGTTTAACTCATAAAATTAAAAAAAAAGTAATAAATAGATGATATATTTTATTAATAATGTTTTTTAAAGCTCATTATATGATTTACCTTTTTGATAGATTAATATTTTATCATATATAGACATATTCAAGGGTCGGGCTATCCTTTCGGTCAATTGGGCTTGGGCCTAGCTTCTCATATTTTTATATCAAACTAACCTGACTCAACTCAAAACAGTAATTTTAAATTAATATATTTTATTTAAATTTAATTAATAGTTATATAATATTAATAAAAAAATATTTTTTAATGTGATAGACAGTAATTTTGGCTTAAATAGACAGATCTAGACACGTTAAATAAGAGACAAGACTTAGGATTTTAAAAAAATTTAGACCGCGGTCCGGCCCAACCCATAAGCAAGTTTAATTATTTTTAAAATATAAATTAAGTTTTTAATATTTAATTAAATTATTAAAAGAATATTAAAATAAGATTCATAATTAAATTTTTTGATTTATAAAAAATTATTTAGTTATAATTTTTTCATATTTATTTTTAGTATTAAATTCGAGTTCAAGTTCGGGTTAGACTCGAGTTCGGATCATTTCGGATTTAGGTCATTTGAGTTTGAGTCGTTGATTTTTTAGTTCAATCGAGTTTGGTACGAGTTAGAACTCAAATTTTTTCGAATAAATTTTTAAATTCGAGTTCATTTTGTCACTTCTAAATAAACCGTTCAAGTTACTATGCCAACTAGGATTTGGGCTGAAGTACGAAGATGATGTAGCAAAAATCATGATCGGTGAAAACACCTTATGAGTTCTTGATTTGAACTCTGTACGACAAATTTTTTGGTTTGCTAGAGAGGATTACTGAAATGGTTATTGTCCCACAGAACTAATAAACACCACGATCAACTTCAATCACTTCAACTATGGCTCAAGCCTTAGGAACCTGACCCTATTCTATGGTTGCTACCTACCCTCAACCTTGGCGTTTATTTTTCTTACTAACTGTACCATAAGTGGTACCATTAATAATGTGTTATACGCTACTACAGATCTTCCAGATGATCCTCGGCCAAGAGCATGCTCTGGAAGTGTTATAATTGCAATTTCTGAAGCAGCAGCTCAGAATCTAGGGGTGAACCCATTTTATATGAAAAATGCTTTGAGGGGAAGGTTTTGAATTGCAATGGGAATTAGATAATGATCAATGCAGAAGATGTAGACATTCAGATGGATTTGCGGATTTAATCAAACTAGAAGTAGTTTCATTTGCTTTTGCCGTGATCAACCCAGTGAAACCACATGTTCAAAAATAGAAGGTACTTGCTAGCTCTTACTGTTAGAAAATTAGGGAAAGAAGTAAGAAAAGAAAATACTATTATTAAATTACAATGGCTTTAAGACATGAAGAACACTTTCTTTAAGGTTTTAATATGCCTTTAAGAAAAACAAAGCTCTCAACCTTCAAGCAATATAGTAAAAATGGTTAAATAGAAAAGTCATTTATATAGATATCAAATAGATGTATCTTTTAATGAGATACATTTTTATAAAAGTTTTGTTATTTTATAATAATTTTATATGTAAAAATTATGTCTTTACAAAACAACTTTACAACTTAAGAGTTATGTCTTCATAACATAACTATCATGAACAATTATATATTCTATAAACTTGAATTTTCTAAAATAATCGTCCACCAACATTTTAAGCTATTAACAACCCCCCACTAGTTTAGAATGTTGGTAATTTAGTCTTTTATACAAACAAATATTATGCGTATAAGAAGATATCTCTTGATTTGGACTATCAATTAGCGGATATATCTTAAAATTCTAAAGAAGTTGTTGGTGTCCGCAGATTAAACCATAACTTCTATTATTAAAATTGAAGATACACCACACATAATATTCATTTATATTTATGTCAAAGGTCGTTCAGTTTTAGCACTGTTATGGCCAGTGCTTATCTTGTTTATAATAAACATTTACAAGAGAAACCTCAATTCTTCTCATTGAAGCAGCACCACTTCTTATGTTTATATAGGTAGAGTTCTTTAACGTCCCCTTTGCTATAGACATTCAAAAAATAAATAATGAACTTTATTAAGAGTATTTATATTCATCTTCTATACGCAATGGACTGCACTAGTCTCTAATCAACTTCTTTAGAATGAGTTTTACTAGTGCATCACAGACACATAATAATAACTTATTCTTACCCATTAAACTTTAAAATTAGAGATTACTAATTAAAAGTTGGGTTCCCATTATTGGTATCTAACAATAGGTTTTAAACTCATTTTACTTGTAGTAGTACAAATCAATTTATAAGTATTTATTTTCTTGCGTGATAATCTCAAAATAGAGATTGAATCCCTAATATAATTGTATCAAAGATTAACATGTCTAAACTCTCTATGTACATATGACTACATACTTTTAGACTTTGTTACCTTTTTCTAGTAATTATAGGATATAGTTGGCATTAGTTGTAGCCACAACTCTTATATTCATTAAAAAAAAATTTTAACCATTCTATTTCCATAATAATTTTTTTTATACAATTTGAATACAATTATACTTCTAATATAATTGGATAAAGTGAGAAGCCAATCACTTTTTAGTCCTTCAACTTTAAGGATCTTTTTAATGGCTATCCTTTTAATAAGTTATAATAAACTTATTAACTTTTATAATTTAAACATTCTAAAATTATACCAAATTTTATTACACTATGATAGTTTATAAGAAATCAGCACTCCCACCATGTGTAAGATATCCATTCTTTTTCTTAAAGAACTTTTTTTTAATAGTATTTCCACTATCAAGGATATCCTATGTACAAACACTAATTCTTTGCCTTATAATATTTATAGTAATCACTTTATCTATCTCTTATGATAGTTGCACATTTGTCTATTTTATTAATTATCACTAAATGTGTAAACCATACTGTATATTACCTTTTTCAACCATATAATTTATTATAATAAGGCCTCAAATCTCTTACTTAAATAAGGCAATACTATTTTTATTATTCCAGTACTTTTTAGTATGGGCAATATATGACTTCAAACTTATTATGTATATATACTTAAATAACATAACTTTTTTTCAACAAGCTATATATATGCAAGGGTGTTTCATATCTTATTTTAGAGCATAGTCAAGATTACCTGACCATTATTAGACTAATCAAATGATTCTAAAATATCAACATGTATACATTTTTTATCACGGAAATTATTAGCTTATTTTATAACTATGATCAAAACCATGTCCACCACCCAAAGGGGTCTAATAGCATTCATCTAGCTACTTTGATCTTTT
>JAQSVH010218159.1:0-14105 GCA_029448705.1 Adansonia digitata
TTAAACACAAGCTAATTAAGCTTAAGTTTTAGTTATATCAAAACTAATGATTAATTCAAAGCTAATATAGCTAACAGGTTTCATAAGAAAAAACTTCTCTTCCTACCATTTTTAGAATTAAAGTTTGTTTTTCAATTTCGATGAACATGGATTCACATGATAGTCTCTTTTTTTGTCATGATTAGGCACCATAAACACATTCTTCTCATTGGTATAAATGATATTAGTGCTTTGGTTTCGTAAGAAAACTTCTCTTTCTACCATTTTTAGAATTAATGTTCGACGGTCGATTTGGATAGACAGGGATTCACATAACAATCTCCTCATTTCATAATTGGGAACCATAAACGCAATCTCTTCATTGGGATAAAAGATATTGATGCTTTTGTTTCATAAGAAAATCTTCTCTTTTCACCATTTTTAGAATTGAACTTCATATTTCAATTGGGATAAATATGGATCCACATAATAGCCTCATTCTTTTCATGATTGGGCACCATGAACACATTCTCCTCATTGGGATAAATGATATTGACGCTTTGGTTTCATAAGAAAAACTTCATTTTCTACCATTTTTAGAATTATTATTCGTTAGTTAATTTGGAGAAACCCGGATGCACATAATAATCTCCCTTTATTTCATGATTGGGCACCATAAACACAATCTCCTCATTTAGATAAATGATATAGATGCTTTGGTGTCAAAAGAAAAACTTTCTCTTTCTACCATTTTTAGAATTACTGTTCGTCTATCAATTTGGACAAACATGAATTAACATAATAATATCCTTTTGTTTCATGATTGGGCACCATAGACACATTCTCCTTATTGAGATAAAGGATATTGACACTTTGGTTTCATAACAAAAACTTCTCTTTTGACCATTTTTGGAATTAATGTTTGTCTTTCAATTTGGACAAACATGGATTCACATAATAATCTCCTTTAATTTCATGATTGGGTACCATAAGCACATTCTCGTTATTAGGATAAATGATATTAATGCTTTTGGTTCATAAGAAAAACTTTACTTTCTACATTTTTGGAATTGAAGTTCGTATTTCAATTGGGATAAACATGGATTCATAAAATAATCTCTTTTCTTTTTATGATTGGGCACTATAAACGCATTCTCCTTTTTGGGATAAATGATTTTGATACTTTGGTTTCATAAGAAAAACTTCTCTTTCTGCCATTTTTAGAATTGAAATTCAACTTTCAATTGAGATAAACATGGATTCACATCATAATCTCTTTTATTTTCATGATTGGGCACTATAAACACATTCTCCTTATTGGGATAAATGATTTTGATGCTTTGGTTTCATAAGAAAAACTTCTCTTTCTACCATTTTTAGATTTAGTGTTCATCTGTCGATTAGGATAAATATGGATTCATATAATAATCACCTTTTTTCCATGATTGGGCAACATAAACATATTCTCCTCATTGGGGTAAATATTATTGATGCTTTGGTTTCATAAGAAAAACTTCTCTTTCTACCATTTTTAGAATTAATGTTCATGTGCCGATTGCGATAAACAAGGATTCACATAATAATCTTAATTTTTTTCATGATTGGACACTATAAACACATTCTCCTCATTGGGATAAATGACATCGATTCTTTGGTTTCATAAGAAAAACTTTTCTTTCTGCTATTTTTAGAATTGAAGTTCATCTTACAAATGGGATAAACATGGATTCATGTAATACTCTCCTTTCTTTTCTTGATTGGGTACCATAAACATATTCTCCTTTCCGGGATAAATGATATTAATGCTTTGGTTTCATAAGAAAAACTTCTCTTTCTACCATTATTAGAATCAAAGTTCATCTTTCAATTGGGACAATCGTGGATTCACATATTTATCTCCTTTTCTTTCATGATTAGGCACCATAAACACATTCTCCCTATTGGTTCTACCATTTTTAGAATTGAAGTTCGTTTCTCAATTGGGATAAGCATGGATTAACATATAATCTCCTTTCCTTTCATGATTGGGCACCATAAACATATTCTCCTTGTTGGATAAATGATATTGATGCTTTGGTTTCATAGGACAAACTTCTCTTTCTATCATTTTTATAATTAAAGTTCGTCTTTCGATTGGATAAATATGGATTCACATTATAATCTCCTTCCTTTTTATGGTTGGCCACCATAAACACATTCTCCTCATTGGGATAAATGATATTGAAGCTTTGGTTTCATAGAAAAAGCTTCTCCTTTTACCATTTTTAGAATCGAAGTTCCTCTTTCAATAGGTATAAACATGGATTCACATAATACTCTCCTTTTTCATGATTGGGCACAATAAACACATTCTCCTTATTGGGATAAATGATATTGATGTTTTGGTTCTATAAGAAAGAACTTCAATTTCTACCATTTTTAAAACTAATGTTCCTCTGTCGATTTGGACAAACATTGATTCAAATAATAATCTCCTTTCATTTCATGAATGGGCACCATAAATATATTCTCTTCATTGGGATAAATAATATTGATGCATTGGTTTCATAAGAAAAACTTCTCTTTCTACTAGTGTTAGAATTGAAGTTTGTGTTACAATTGGGATAAACATGAATTCACATAATCATCTCCTTTTTTTTCTTGATTGGGCACCATAAACACATTCTCCTCATTGGGATAAATGATATTGATCTTTGGTTTCCTAAGAAAAACTTTTCTTTCTACCATTTTTAGAATTAATATTCGTATGTTATTTTGGACAAACATGGATTCACATCATAATCTCCTTTCTTTTCATTATTGATCACCATAAACACATTTTTCTCATCGAGATAAATGATATTGATGCTTTGGTTTCGTAAGAAAAAATATCTTTTTTTGCCATTTTTAGATTGAAGTTCATGTTTCAATTGGGATAAACATGGATTCACTTAATATCTCCTTTCATTTCATGATTGGGCACCATAAGCACATTCTTCTCATTGCGATGAATGATATTGATGCTTTGGTTTCATAAGAAAAACTTTTTTCCTACAATTTTTAGAATTAATGTTCATCTGTCGGTTTGGACAAACACCTATTCACATATAATCTCCTTTCGTTTCATGGTTGGGCACCATAAACACATTCTCCCCATTGGGATAAATTATATCGATGCTTTGGCATTAAAAAAAAACATCTCTTTCTGCCATTTTTAGAATTGAAGTTTGTCGTTCAATTAGGATACACATGGATTCACATAATAACCTATTTTTTTTCATGATTGGGCACCATAAACACATTCTCCTTATTGGAATAAATGATATTGATGCTTTGGCTTAATAAGAAAAAACTTCTCTTTTTACCATTTTTACAATTAAAGTTCATCTTTCAATTGGGATAAACATGGATTCACATAGTAATCTCTTTTCTTTTCATGATTGGGCACCATAAACATATTCTTCTCGTTAGATTAAGTGATATTGATGCTGTGGTTTCATAAGAAAAACTTCTATTTCTACCATTTTTAGAATTGAAGTTCATATTTCAATTGAGATAAACATGGAATAACATAACAATCTACCTTCTTTTAATGATTGGGCACTATAATCATATTCTCCTCACTGGGAGAAATGATATTAATGCTTTTGTTTCAAAAGAAAATCTTCTCTTTCTGCCATTTTTTGAAATGAAATTCATTTTCAATTAGGATAAACATGGATTCACATAATAATCTCTTTTCTTTTAATGATTGGGCACCATAAACACATTCTCCTCATTGAAATGAATGATATTGATGCTTTGGTTTCATAAGAAAAACCTAACTTTTTATCATTTTTCAAATTAATGTTCGTTTGTCTATTGGGATAAACATGGATTTACATGATAATCTCCTTTCTTTTCATAATTAGGCACCATAAACACATTCTCCTCATTGGGATAAATTATATTGATGCTTCAATTTCACAAGAAAAACTTTTCTTTTTATCATTTTTAGAATTAAAGTTCATCTTTCAACTGGGATAAACATGGACTCACACAATAGTCTCCCTTATTTTTATGATTGGGCATCATAAACACATTCTCCTTATTGGGATAAATGATATTGATGCATTGGTTTCATACGAAAAACTTCTCTTTCTATCATTATTAGAATCGAAGTTCGTCTTTCAATTAGGACAAATATGGATTCACATAATAATCTCCTTTCTTTCACGATTGGGCACCATAAGCACATTCTCCTCGTTGGGATAAATGACATTGATACTTTTGTTTCATAAGAAAAATTGCTCTTTCCACCATTTTTAGAATTGAAATTCATCTTGTTTTTGGGATAAACATGGATTCACATAATAATCTCTTTTCCTTTCATGATTGGGGACCATAAACACATTCTCCTTATTGGTTCTACTATCTTTAGAATTGAAATTCATCTTCCAATTAGGATAAACATGGATTCACATAGTCATCTCTTCTCCTTTCATGATTAGGCGCCATAAACACATTCACCTCATTAGGATAAATGATATTGATGCTTTGGTTTTGTCAAAAAAACTCCTCTTTCTACCATTTTTAGAATTAAAGTTCATCTTTCAATTGGGATTAAAATGGATTCACATAGTAATCTTTTTTCTTTTCAGGATTGGGCACCATAAACACATTCTCCTCATTGTGATAAATGATATTAATGTTTTGGCTTCATAAGAAAAACTTTTTTCTACCAATTTTAGAATTGAAGTTCATCTCTCAATTGGGATAAACACAGATTCACATATTAATCTCTTTTCTTTTCATGATTGGGCACTATAAACACATTCTCCTTATTGGGTTAAGTGATATTGATGCTTTGGTTTCACAAGAAAAACTTCTCTTTCTACCATTTTTAGAATTGAAGTTCGTCATTCAATTGGGATAAACATGGATTAACATAACAATCTGCCTTCTTTTAATGATTGGGCACCATAAACACATTCTCCTCGCTGGGAGAAATGATATTGATGCTTTGCTTTCAAAAGAAAAACTTTTTTTCCTGCCATTTTTTGAATTAAAGTTTGTCTTTTAATTGGGATAAAAATTAATTCACATAGTAATCTTTTTTCTTTTCATGATTGAGTCCATAAACACATTTTCCTCATTGCGATAAATGTTATTGATGCTTTAATTTGGTAAGAAAAACCTCTCTTTCTACCATTTTCAGAGTTAATGTCCGTCTTTCAATTAAGATAAACATGGATTCATATAATAATCTCTTTTCTTTTCATGTTGGGGCACCATAAACACATTCTCCTTATTGGGATAAATGATATTGATGCTTTGATTCTATAAGAAAAACTTCTCTTTCTACCTTTTTTAGAATTAATGTTAATCTGTCGATTTGGACAAACACGAATTCACATAATAATCTCCTTTCTTTTCATGATTAGGTACCATAAATGCATTCTCCTTATTAGGATAAATGATATTGATATTTTTGGTTTAATAAGAAAAACTTCTGTTTCTACCATTTTTAGAATTAATATTCATCTTTCAATTGGGGTAAACATGGATTCATATAATAATCTCTTTTATTTTCATGATTGGGCACTATAAACACATTCTCCTCATTAGGATAAATGATATTGATGCTTTGGTTTCATAAGAAAAACTTTTCTTTCTACCATTTTTAGAATTGAAGTTCATCTTTCGATTGGGATAAGCGTAGATACACAAAATAATCTTTTTTTTCTATGATTGGGCACCATAAACACATTCTCCCTATTGGAATAAATGATATTGATCCTTTGGTTTCGAATGAAAAACTTCTCTTTCTATCATTTTTAGAATTGAAGTTCATCTTTTAATTAGGTAAACATGGTTTCACATAATAATCTCCTTTCTTTTCATGTTTGGGCACCATTAACACATTCTCCTCATTAGGATAAATGATATTGATGCTTTATTTTCATAAGATAAACTTCTCTTTTTACCTTTTTTAGAATTAATCTTCGTTTATCAATTTGGGCAAACACGAATTTTGTAGAGACCTTATTTTGTCCTGGCTAATTTTTTTTTGCAACCGGGCTAATTTTCCATGTTACAGGCATTTTTGACTCGTTCGCCATTGATTAAAAACTCAATTTTAACTCTTTTTTTTGCATAAAAAAAGATAAAAACCCATATCAAATTACAAATTTGGACTTTTGAATTAATCAAAGCATTTTTTTGAAGTATAAATTAGATCAAAAAGGTCAATGTCACATGATCACTCTACTCCTCCCTAGTTTGTTGACTAAGATCCCTATCAGCCACCCTATTTGCTGGAAAATCAATTCAACATTTAAACCAGCCACCCTATGTCCATCACATTGGTAGCAAGTTGCTCCTTATAGCCACTCTATAGCCACCAAGCTGACATTAGTTTGTCGCCTTTAAGAAATGACCAAAAACACCTCTAAATTGGCTCCAAAATGATGGTACAAATAGATCACTTATATCTTATCTAAAGAAGGTTAGATTCCAGCTTATTTTCAACTTCTAAAACACATTCCTACACCAAGAAAACTAGAATCCCATAGCTCTTCACTCACCACCAAAAAAACAACCCCAAAACACTTATTCCCAACCATTGCACATTCTAAAAATCACCCTCATCCATATCAAAAACAAAACCTCATTATTTCTCTATTTTTCTTGCTTATTAACAACAAGGAAAAGAGGGAAATTCAAGCCGTCTCTGCTGCTCTAACTATTTGGCCAAAAATTAAAGTTTTATTGGTATAACTTCTTACTTTATCATTTTTATTTTTTGTTTTTCAGCATCTTCATCATTTTGTGAGCTCTCAATGTTTCCATGACCCTCTTAGGATTCTCATGCACTATTATGGCCTTTGGTTGTGGTAGTTTAGGATTTGGATGCCTTAATGCCCTTTTGAGGTACAAAATGCCTTATTTCATCCTCATTATTTTGATAGCTCTCGCTCATGCATTTTATGCCTTACCCATGCATCTTGTTATGATTAATCCATGTATGAATCATTAGCCTAACATATTTCAAGCATATCTGTACATTAGCTTGCATCTTATCATGAATCATTGTCATTTTTAGCTTCCATAACATTTTCTTGTCAAAGTGCATAGTACTTTCTTTGTTTAGGATGTTAGTAAAGTTAGCATCCCCATTCATGTTTTCTACCGTCCCCTTGTATGTTCATTGTCTCCACCTTGTCCAAGTGCATGTTTGATGGCTATCGAAAACTAATTTTCAAAACCTCCCTAAGCAAAGCATGTTAACCTCAACTAATGAGGATTAGCATGGACTTAGTATTTTACTTTAAGTTAGCAAAATATCTTAAGGAAAATTGAGTTTTTCGAATCTGGAATCTTGATTAAAGTAGCTCAAATCTTCTGATTTTGCAACAAAAATGGCCTTACACTTGTTTCGAAAATGTTTGTGCCTTATTTTTAAGTCAAAACCTGAAGTGGTATGATCAACGAGCAATTTCATTGTCCTAAAATACTGTAGGGCTGTGCAAATGATTTCGTGACGATCATGCCACTCTTCCCTTTCAGTTATGGATGTTTGAATGTCGATGACTCAAGTTTAGACCCATAAACATAAAGAATATAAGAAATATCCTTTGCTTTACTTTGTCCCCTACTGGCAGTAGCACTATTACAAATTGAAAAATCACTTTAAAATCCCAAACAATTTTTTGTGAATTTTATAATATTTTTCTTTAAAAGTGTGTCAAAATACCTTTAAAATGGGTCTTGTTCATCCCTAGATCAATCCGGATGAAAGAGTTATGATTTTTCAAACCTAGACTGTCCAAAATCCCTAGAGTGAACAAAATGTATTTTGGTTGGGCCCTTTAAGCCCACCAAATGGTTTTTCCAAATCCATCCAGCAATTGTCCTAAAATATTCATGAAATTCCTTTTCTACAAAGGTATTATTTTCCAATTTTTTGATACCAAATGAGTCCAGAATGATTTTTCCAATTTTGACACACCTTGCCCTCATATGCGCTGCCCGCAGTGAAATTAATCCAAATTTGAAAATTTATTCCCTCGAAATGTGACATTCTAGGATATTGAGAATATTTTTTGTGACCCTCATCGAGTTAGCTTTCTAATGGTATCTTGTCCACCCTCTAAAGCCTTTAAACCAATTTAGAATAAATTCAGGAAGTAGGATAGTGTTGTCTCTTATTTTTAGTTATGGTTAAAATTGAGTTATTTTCTCGAATTTTGTCTTGAGACATTCAAATGTCTTTGTATCACCCTGATCGGACTCGAGAACATGATTTGACCTCCCATAGGCTCTTATCAAGGCACAAACATATTTTACATCTTTACCATCCTCATTCACAATAATTTCTTTTGCCAAAAAATTCTCAAAACGCTCACACATTTCCTAAATCACAAAGTATTATCAACTTAAGTTTTCCAACTCGACTTCATTAAAGAGGCACCAAATATGCCACTTTCGGGGATACTCAAACTTCAGCCTTCCGAGGAGACAGTCCAACCTCGCTTTTCAAATTTGTCAAGTTTAAAAAAAATCCTCTTTTGTTAAAATTATTTATCGTCCATATGGATACTCCAACCCTAACTTTTCAAAGGGATACTCCAACCCTGTCTTTCAACTAAAATTTTTTTCCTTCCTGGACTTCCATTAATGTGTCAAACAAATCTTGTTCAATCAAGGAACACAAATGCATCCTGAAAATTGTCGATTCGATTATTCCCAAGTAATCAATGACAAGTGCGATATAAATTCCAATAGGCCATTCTTTTTTTTATCATCGTATTGTATGATCGATGTTATGTTGCTTCACTTGTTGCCTTACTAACGTGATTACTTTGTGATGATTATTTCCATTCATGTTTTCAAATTATTTCAAATAAAACTGAAGGTAATATTCCATGTGGGTATCTCTCAATGCCCAAAGTGGAATATTTCATTTTCAAAGTAAAATCTGGAGGTCATTTTTGTTGAAAATCTCTATATTCCCTATCTCTCTAGGGCATATATGAGATTAAATCTTTTTCATCAAAACCTAGATTTGTATTTTTATAAGATTTATGCATTAAAAAAGGGTTATATCAAAATAGTGATGAGGTAAGATCGAAAGAATTGAAACTGAGATAAAGATATAGCTAGTAAGGTATCGATTTCAGGCGTCACGAAAAGGTTTGTACCTTATCATGCGTAACCAACTCTCAAACCCAAACAATGAATCTTTGTGCTACGTAGACCACATTTTGAGTTTTGTAACTCAACACATAGGTTTCAATAGGCATCCGGTTATGTTTAGCCTGAAATGATCGGTGGTAACTCTAAGCATTAGCCATTTCGTGATGGTCATCCGAGACTAATAAGATGAGCAATTCATGTTATAGTCCTCTTTACTGTATCACAAGTGAGAATCTGTACTTTCTCGTTCTCATCACATCGTGAAGGAAAAGTCTCGATCAAAAAGACATTTCTAAGTTAGAAAAACATTTTAAGTTGTATGCAATCATAGATCTGCCAGGATCTACCCTGGGGCACATTGCGACAGATTCACATAATAGTCTTATTTCATTTTATGATTGGTCACCAAAGCACATTAACCTCGTTAGGATAAATGATATTGATGCTTTGGATTCATAAGAAAAACTTCGCTTTCTACAATTTTTAGAATTAAAGTTCATCTTTCAATTGGGATAAACATGATTCACATAATAATCTTTTTTCTTTCATGATTAGGCACCATAAACACATTCTCCTCAATGGGATAAATGATATTGATGCTTTGGTTTCATATGAAAAACTTCACTTTCTACCATTTTTAGAGTTGATGTTCGTCTTTCGATTCTAACAAATAGGGATTCACATTTTAATCTTACACATTCTCCTCATTGGGGTAAATGATATTGATGGTTTGGTTTCATAGGAAAAACTTCTCTTTTTACCATTTTTAGAATTGCAGTTCATCTTTCAACTGGGATAAACAAGGATTCACATAATAATCTCTTTTTTTTCATGATTGGGCAACATAAATACATTCTCCTTATTGGGATAAATGATATTGATGCTTTGGTTTCACAAGAAAAACTTATTTTTCTACCATTTTTAGAATTAATGTTCGTCTATCGATTTGGACAAACATGGATTCACATAATAATATGCTTTCATTTCGTGATTAGGTATCATAAACACATTCTCCCCATTGGGCTAAATGATATTGATGCTTTCGTTTCATAAGAAAACTTCTTTTTTTACCATTTTTAGATTTGAAGTTCATCTCTCAATTGGGATAAACGTGTATTTACATAATAATCTCCTTTCTTTTCATTATTGGGCACCATAAATGCATTCTCTTCATTGGGTTAAATGATATTAATGCTTTGGTTTCATAGGAAAGACTTCTTTTTCTTCAATTTCTAGAATTAAAGTTCGTCTTTCAATTAGGATAAACCTGGATTCCCTTAATATTGTCCTTTCTTTTCATGATTGGGTACCACAAACACATTATCCTCATCGAGATAAATGATATTGATGCTTTGGTTTCATAAGAAAAACTTCACTTCCTACCATTTTTAGAGTTAAAGTTCGTCTTTTAATTCTGATAAACATGGATTCACATTTTAATCTTCTTTCTTTTCATGATAGGGCACCGTAAACACATTATCTTCATTGGGATAAATGATATTGATGCTTTGGTTTCTTAAGAAAAAAATTCTTTTCCTACTATTTTTAGAATTAATGTTCGACCGTCAATTTGGACAACCATGAATTCACATAATAATCTCTTTTTGTTTCATGATTGGGCACCATAAGCACATTCTCCTTATTGGGATAAATTATATTAATGGTCTGGTTTCATAAGAGAAACTTGTCATTCTACCATTTTTAGAATTAATGTTCGTCCATTGATTTCGACAAGCACAGATTCACAAAATAATCTCTTTTTGTTTCTTGATTGGGCACCATAAACACATTGTCGTCATTGGGATAAATCATATTGATGCTTTGGTTTCATAAGAAAAACTTTCTCTCACCATTTTTAGAATTGAAGTTCATCTTTGAATTGGGATAAACATGGTTTCACATAATAGACTCCTTTCCTTTCATGATTGGGCACCATCAAACATTGTCCTTAATGGGAGAAATGATATTGATGCTTTGGTTTCATAAAAAAAACTTCTCTCTCAACCATTTCTAGATTTAATGTTCATCTGTCAATTTGGACAAACACTGATTGACATAATAATCTTTATTGATTTCATGATTGGGTGCCATAAACACATTCTCCTTATAAGGATAAATGATAATTATGCTTTGGTTTCATAAAAAAAACTTCTCTTTCTACCATTTCTAGAATTGAAGTTTGTTTTTCAATTACGTTAAACATGGATTTACATAATAATCTCTTTTTTTCATGATTATGTACCATAAACACATTCTCCTCATTAGGATAAATGATAATGATGCTTTGGTTTCATAATGAAAACTTCTTCTTTCATCATTTTTAGAATTGATGTTCGCCTTCCAATTTGGACAAACATGAATGCACATAATACTCTTCTTTCTTTTCATGATTGGCCACCGTAAACACATTCTCTTTATTAGGATAAATGATATTGATGCTTTGGTTTCATGGGACAAACATTTCTTTCTAGCATTTTTAGAATTGAAGTTCGTCTTTCAATTAGGATAAACATGGACTCAGATAACAGTCTTCTTTCTTTTTCATGATTGGGCACCATAAAAACATTCGCTTCATTTGGATAAATGATACTAATGCCTTGGTTTCATAAGAAAAACTTTGTTTTCTACCATGTTTAGAATTAATGTTCATCCGTCGTTCTGGACAAACATGGATTCACAGAAAAATTGCTATTCATTTCATGATTGGGCACAATAAACACATTCTCCTCATTGGGATAAATGATAATCATGCTTTGGCTGCATAAGAAAAACTTCTCTTTCTACCATTTCTAGAATTGAAGTTTGTCATTTAATTGCGATAAACATGGATTCACATAATAATCTCTTTTCTTTTGATGATTGGGCACCATTCTCCCTATTAGGATAAATGACATTGATGCTTTGGTTTCATAAGAAAAACTTTTCTTTCTACCATTTTTTGAATTAATGTTCATCTATCGATTTGGACAAGCACAAATTCACATAATAATTTCCTTTCACTTCGGGATTAGGCGCCATAAACACATTCTCCCATTAGGATAAATGATATTGATGCTTTGGTTTCATAAAAAAAAACTTCTCTTTCTACCATTTTTAGAATTGAAGTTCTTCTTCCAATAGGGATAAACATGGATTCACATAATAATCTCCTTTCTTTTCATAATTTGGCACCATAAACACATTCTACTCATTGGGATAAATGATATTAATGTTTTGGTTTCATAACAAAAATTTCACTTCCCGGCTTTTTTAGAATTAAAGTTCGTCAACCAATTAGGATAATAATGGATTCACGTAATAATCTTTTTTCTTTTCATGATTAGGCACCATAAACACATTCTTTTTATTGGGATAAAAGATATTGATTCTTTGGTATCATAAGAAAAACTTCTCTTTTGACCATTTTTTAGAATTAATGTTCGTCAGTCTTTTGGACAAAGATAGATTCACATAATAATCTCCTCTTATTTCTTGATTGGGTACCATAAACACATTCTCCTCATTGGGATAAATGATATTGATGCTTTGGTTTCATAAGAAAAACTTCTCTTTATACCATTTTTAGAACTGAAGTTTGTTTTTCAATTGGGATAAACATGGTTTCACATGATAGTCTCTCTTTTTTTCCCGATTAGGTGCCATAAACACATTCTCCTCAGGGGGATAAATGATATTGATGTTTTGGTTTCATAAGAAAAACTTCTTTTTCTACCATTTTTAGAATTAATATTTGTTTGTTGATGTGGACAAAAGCAAATTCGCATAATAATCTCTTTTCATTTCATGATTAGGCACCATCAACATGTTCTCCCCATTAGGATAAAGGATATTGATGCTTTGGTTTCATAAGAAAAATTCTCTTTCTACTATTTCTGGCATTGAAGTTCATCTTTCAATTAGGATAAACATGGATTCACATAATAGTCTCATTTCTTTTCATGATTGGGTACATAAACACATTCTCCTTAGTGGGATAAATAATATTGATGCTTTGGTTTCATAAGAAAAACTTCTTTTTCTACCATTTTTAGAATTAATGTTCATCTTTCAATTGTGATAAACATTGATTCACCTAATAATCTCCTTTCTTTTCATGATTGGGCACCATAAACACATTTTTCTCATTAGGGTAAATGATATTGATACTTTGGTTTCATAAGAAAAACTTCGTTTTCTACCATTTTGAGAATTGAAGTTCATTTTCCAGTGGGATAAACGTTGATTCATATAATAGTCTCCTTTCTTTTCATGATTTGGCACCACGAACACATTCTCCTCATTGGGATAAATGATATTGATGCTTTGGTTTCATAAGAAAAACTTCTCTTTCTACCATTTTTAGAATTAACGTTCACCTGTCGATTTCGACATGCACGGATTCAATAATAGTCTCCTTTTATTTAATGATTGGGCACCATAAACACTTTCTCTTTATTAGGAAAAATGATATTGATGCATTGGATTCATAAGAAAAACTTCTCTTTCTGCCATTTTTGGAATTGAAGTTTCTCTTTTAATTGCGATAAAAATCGTTTCCCCTTATAGTCTCCTTTCTTTTCATGATTGGGCACCATATAACATTCTCCTCAATGGGATAAATGACATTGATGCTTTGGTTTCAAAAGAAAAACTTCGTTTTCTGCCATTTTTAGAATTAATGTTTATCTGTCAATTTGGACAAACACAGATTCACATAATAATCTTTATTTATTTCATGATTGGGTGCCATAAACACATTCTCTTAATAAGGATAAATGATAATTATGCTTTGGTTTCATAAGAAAAACTTCTCTTCCTACCATATCTAGAATTGAAGTTCGTTTTTCAAATGTGATAAACATGGATTATGTTAGCTTTAATGAAAAGATTGAACCAAGAGGGGGGTGAATTGGGTCAATAAAAACTTTGAAAAATCGAAGATGTAAACGAGATGAGGAGGAGAGAAAAATCACAAGGGATATATAGAGGTT
>JAQSVH010218170.1:0-14104 GCA_029448705.1 Adansonia digitata
TCTCCATTATTTTCAAGATTTGGCACCATAAATATATTCTTGTTATTGGGATAAACAATATTGATGCTTTTGTTTCGTAGAAAAAGCTTTCTTACCTCCATTTTACTTAGAATCAAAGTTCTCTATCAAAAGAGACAAAAATGGATTCATGTCGTAATCTCCATTATTCTCATGATTCAGCACCATAAACACATTCTCCTCATTAGGATTCATGATATTGATGCTTTTATTCTGTAGGAAATGCTTTTCTTGCCTCTAATTTCCTTAGAATTATAGTTCATCCATTAAAAGGATCAAACATGGATTCTTAAAATACCCTTTGTTCTTTTCGTGATTTCTAGTTTGGCATATCAGCACATTCACCTTATTAGGATACACGATATTGATGGTTTAGCTTTGTGAGGAAAGCCTTTCTTACCTTTATTTTCTTTAAAATCAAAGCCCAGACTTTAAAATAGACAAACATGGATTCTTGTGATAATCTCCATTACTTTCATCATTTAGCACCATAAACACATTCTCTCGATTTAGATAAACAATATTGATGCTTTGGTTTTCCAAGAAAAGCCTATCGTACCTCCATTTTCCTTCCAATTGAAACTAGTCTATCGAAAGGGGCAAACATGAATTTTTGTAATAATCTTTATTACCCTCATGATTTGACAACTTAAACATTTCCTCCTCAATAGGATACATGATATTAATGCTTTGGTTTTGCGATAAAAGTTTTTCCTTCCTATATTTTCCTTAAAATTAAAGTTCATCAATCAAAAGAGACAAACATGGACTCTTGTAATAATCTCCATTATTTTCATGATTGGGCACCGTAAACACGTTCTCCGCATTGGTATACACAATATTGATGCTTTTATTATGCAACAAAGTTTTTCTCACCTTTCTTCCTTAGAATCAAAGTTCGTTTGCCGAAAGAGACAACCATGGATTCTTGTAATAATCTCAATTCTTTTCGTGATTCAGCACCATAAACACATTCTCCTTATTGGGATACACGATATTGATTTGCATGAGAAGCTTTTCTTTTCTCTATTTTCCTTAGAATCAAAGTTTATCCATTAAAAGAAACAAACATGGATTCCTGTAATAATCTCTATTCTTTTCATGATTCAGCATCATAAGCACATTCTCATTATTGGGATACATGCTATTGATTTGCATGAAAAACTTTTCTTTCCTCTATTTTCCTTAGAATCATCTATCAAAAGTGACAAACATGGATTCTTGTCATAATCTCCATTATTTTCATGTTTTAGTGCCATAAACATGTTCTCCACATTGGGCTACATGATATTGATGCTTTCATTCTCCAAGAAAAGCTTTTCTTACCTCATTTTTCACTATTATCAAAGTTCACTCGTAGAAAAAGACAAATATGGATTCTTGTGGTAATCTCGATTATTTTCATGATTTGGCAAAAACATTCTACTTGTTGGGATGCATAATATTAATGTTTTGGTTTAGCAAGAAAAGCTTTTCTTACCTCAATTTTCCCTAACATCAAAGTTCTTATGCCAAAATAGATAAACATGGATTCTTACGATAATCTCCACTATTTACATCATTTGGCACCATAAACACATTCCCTTGATTTGGATAAATAATATTAATGCTTTGGTTTTGCAAGGAAAAGCCTTTTTTTCCGCCATTGTCCTTGGAATCAAAATCATTTGTCAAAAGAGGCAAACATGGATTCTTGTTATAATCTCCATTATTTTCATGATTTTGTCCTATGAACACATTCTCCTCATTGAGATAAATGATATTGATGCTTTGGTTTTGCAAAAAAAGCTTTTCTTTCCTCAAATTTCCTTAAAATCAAAGTTCACCTGTCACAATGGGCCAGCATGGATTCTTGTAATAATCTCCATTATTTTCATGATTTGGCACCATAAACACATTCTTCTTGCCGAGATAAATAATATTGATGCTTTTGTTTTGCAGGAAAAGCTTTTCTTACCTCTGTTTTCTTTAAAATCAAAGTTTGTCCATCGAAAGAGACAAACATGGATTCTTGTATTAATCTTTATTCTTTTCATGATTCGGCACCATAAGCACATTCTCCTTATTGGGATACACGATACTGATTTGCATGAAAAGCTTTTTCTACATTATACTTAGAATTAAAGTTCTTTGTCAAAAAAGAAAAAAATGGATTATGGTTGTAATCTCTATTGTTTTCATGATTCGACACCATTAACATGTTTTCCTTATTCAAATACATGATATTGATGCTTTCGTTCTGTAGGAAAAGCTATTTTTGCCTCCAATTTCCTTAGAATCAAAGTTCCTCCTTTAAAAAGATAAAAAATGGATTTCTGTAATAACCTTCATTCTTTTCATGATTTATGATTTGGCACATAAGCACATTATCCTTATTGGGATATACAATATTGATGTTTTGGCTTTGTAAGGAGAGCATTTCTTACCTCTATTTTCTTTAGAATCAAAGTTTTTATGTTAAAATAGACAAACATTGATTCTTGTAATAATCTCTATCATTTCATGGTTCAGCACCATAAACACATTCTCCTTATTAGGATAAACAATATCGATGCTTTGGTTTTACAAGAAAAGCCTTTCTTACTTGCAATTTCCCTAGAATCAAAATTCATTCATCAAAAGAGATAGACATGGATTCTTGTAATAGTGTCCATTATTTTAATGATTCGGCACCATGAACACATTATCCTTATTTGGATACACGATATTGGTGCTTTCTCTTTGCTAGAAAAGCATTTCTTTCCTCTATTTTCCTAAAAATCAAAGTTTTTTATCAGAAAAAAGAAACATGGATTCTTGTAACAATCACCATTCTTTTCTTGATTAGGCACCGTGAATAAGTTTTCCCAAATGGATGCACGATATTGACACATTGGTTTTGCACTAAAGCTTTTCTGTCCTTTATTTTCCTTAGATCAAAGTTCATTTGTTAAAAGAGACAAACATGGATTCTTGCAAAAATCTCCATTCGTTGCATGATTGGGCACCATAAACAAGTTCTCCTTATTGGCATGATACGGACACTTTTGTTTTCCCAAAAAGGATTTTCTTTCCTTTATTTTCCTTAGAATCAAAGTTCGCCCATCAAAAGAGACAACCATGGATCATTGCAATAATCTTTGCTCTTTTCATGATTCAGCATGATAAATGCATTCTCCTCATTGGGATACATAATATTGATGTTTTAGTTTTGCAAGAAAAGCTTTTCCCCCATCCATTTCCTTTAAAATCAAACTTCATCTGTCAAAGGAGGCAAACATGTATTCTTCTTATAATCTCCATTATTTTCATGATTGGCACCATAAACACATTCTCTTCATTGGGATACATGATACTGATGCTTTGTTTTGCGAGAAAAGCTTTTGTTTTCCTTTATTTTCCAGAAAATCAAATGTCATCTATCAATAAAGACAAACATGGACTCTTGTAATAATCTCCTTTATTTTCATGATTGGGCACCATAAACGCATTTTCCTCATTGGTATACACAATGTCGACGCTTTTGTTCTGCAAGAGAAGCTTTTCTCACCTTTTTTCCCTTAAAATCAAAGTTCATCTATTGAAGGAGACAAACATGGATTCTTGTAATAATCTTTACTCTTTTCATGATTCGAAACCATAAACACATTCTCCTTATTTGGATACATGATATTGATTTTCACGAAAAGCTTTTCTTTCCTCCATTTTCCTTAGAATCAAAGTTTATTCGTCAAAAGAGACAAACATGAATTCTTGTAATGATCTCTATTTTTTTCATGATTCAGCACCATAAACACATTCTCCCAATTGGAATGCACGATATTCATTTGCATGAAAACCTTTTCTTTCTTTCATTTTCCTTAGAATCAAAGTTTATCCATCAAAAGTTACAAACATGGATTCTTATCATAATCTACATTATTTTCGTGATTCAGCACTGTAAACACGTTCTCCTTATTAGGATGCATGATATTGATGCTTTCATTTTGGAGGAAAAGTTTTCTTACCTTCTTTTTCATTACAATCAAAGTTAGATGTCGAAAGAGACAAATATGGATTCTTGTAATAACCACTATTCTTTTCATGATTCAGCACCATAAAGACATTCCCCTTATTAGGATACATAATATGAATGTTTTGGTTTAGCAAGAAAAGCTTTTCTTACTTCAATTTTCTTTAACATCAAAGTTCATATGTCAAAATAGACAAACATGGATTCTTGTAATAATCTCTATTATTTTCACCATTTGGCATCGTAAACACATTCTCCTTATTCGGATAAACAATATTGATGCTTTAGTTTTGTATGAAGAACCTTTCTTACCACCATTTTCCCTACAATCAAAATTCATTTGTCAAAAGAGGCAACCATGGATTCTTGTCATAATCTCCATTATTTTCATGATTTTGCCTCATAAACACATCCTCCTCATTGGGATAAATGATACTGCTACTTTGGTTTTGCAAGAAAAGCTTTTCTTTCCTTAAAATCGAAGTTCATCCATTAAAATAGGCCAATATGAATTTTTATAATAATCTCCATTATTTTCATGATTTGGCACCATAAACACATTCTCCTTATTGGGATAAACAATATTGATTCTTTTGTTCCGTAGGAACAGCTTTTCTTACCTTCTTTTTTTTAGAATCAAAGCTCGTTCGTTGAAAAAGACAAACATGGATTCTTGTAAGAATCTTTATTCTTTCATGATTCAGCACCATAAACACATTCTCCTTATAGGGATACATGATATTGAGTTGCATGAAAAGCTTTTCTTACCTCCATTTTACTTAGAATGAAAGTCATCTATCAAAAGAGATAAAAATGGATTCTTGTCAAAACACCGACAAAACCGGAAGTGCCCCTTATTTCAAAGAGAGAAAGAGAGGAGGACTGGTTATTCACATTTCATTTGATGGTCAGAGGCGAATTGAAAGCTAAGCAGTGGTAATTCTAAAGATTCCCCGGGGGGAAAATAGAGATGTCTCCTATGTTACCCATAATATGTGGAAGTATCGACGTAGTTTCATAGAGTAATTTGGTCTGAATGCTACATGAAGAACAAAAGCCAAATGATGGAACATGAAGACCTAGGATGTAGAAGATCATAACATTAGTGGTATCTCCATTGTTTTCATGATTGGTCACCATAAACGTGTTCTTCTCATTAAGATACACGCTATTGATGCTTTTGTTCTATAGGAAATATGTTTCTTGCCTCCAATTTCCTTAGAATCAAAGTTCATCCTTCAAAAGAATCAAACATGGATTCTTGTAATAACCTTTATTCTTTTCATGATTTTTGATTTGGCACATAAGCATATTTTCCTTATTGGGATACACGATATTGATGTTTTGGCTTTGTAAGGAGTGCTTTTTTTACCTCTATTTTCTTTAGAATCAAAGTTCATATGTTAAAATAGATAAACATTGATTCTTGTAACAATCTCTATTGTTTCATGGTTTAGTACCATAAACGCATTCTCCTCATTAGGATAAACAATATTGTTTCTTTTGTTTTGCAGGAAAAGCCTTTCTTACCACCAATTTCCTTAGAATCAAAATTCATTCGTCAATAGAGACAAACATGGATTCTTGTAGTAGTGTCTATTACTGTAATGATTCGGCACCATGAACACATTATCCTCATTAGGATACACGATATTGATGCTTTAGCTTTGCCAGATAAGCGTTTCTTTCCTCTATTTTCCTTAAAATCAAAATTTTCTATCAAAAGAGACAAACATGGATTCTTATAACAATCACTATTCTTTTCATGACTAGGCACCATTAAGAAGTTTTCCTAAACGGATGCACAATTTTGATACATTGGCTTTGAAATAAAAGCTTTTTTGTCCTCTATTTTCCTTAGATCAAAGTTTGTCTGTTAAAAGAGACAAACATGGATTCTTGCAAAAATCTTCATTCATTGCATGGTTGGGCACCATAAACACGTTCTCGTTGTTGCAAAACATGATACTAACACTTTCATTTTGCAAGAAAAGATTTGCTCTTCTCTATTTTCCTTAGAATCAAAGTTCATCCGTCAAAAGAGACAAACATGGATCTTGTAACAATTTGCACTGTTTCCATGATTTAGCATCATAAATGCATTCTACTCATTGGGATACATAATATTGATGTTTTAGTTTCTCAGGAAAACATTTTCCTCCCTCAATTTCCTTTATAATCAAAATCATTCATCAAAAGAGGCAAACATGTATTCTTCTTATAATCTCTATTATTTTCTGACTTGGCACCATAAACATATTCTCCTTATTGGGATACATGATATTGATGCCTTGGTTTTGCGAGAAAAGTTTTCCCTTCCTCTATTTTCCTTAAAATCGAAGTTCATTTATCAAAATAGGCAAACATGGACTCTTGCAATAATCTCCATTATTTTCATTATTGGGCACAATAAGCACATTCTCCTTATTGGTATACACAATGTTAATGCTTTTGTTCTACAAGAAAAGCTTTTCTCACCTTTTTTCCTTAGAATAAAAGTTCATTGTCGAAAGAGACAAACATGGGTTCTTGAAATAATCTCTATTCTTTTCATGATTCGACACCATAAACATATTCTCCTTATTGGAATACATGATATTGATTTGCATGAAAAGCTTTTCTTTCCTCAATTTTCCTTAGAATCAAAGTTTGTTCATGGAAAGAGACAAACATGGATTCTTGTAATAATCTCTATTCTTTTTGTGATTCGGCACCACAAACACATTCTCCTCATTGGGATACACGAAATTGATTTGCATGAAAAGCTTTTCTTTCCTTAAATTTCCTTAGAATCAATGTTCATTCATCAAAAGAGACAAACATGGATTCTTGTAATAATCTCTATTTATTTCATGATTCGGCACCATAAACATATTCCCCTTATTGGGATACATGATATCGATTTACATGAAAAGCATTTCTTTGCTCTATTTTCTTTAGAATCAAAATTGGTTCGTCAAAAGTGACAATCATGGATTCTTGTCATGACCTTCATTATTTTCGTGATTTAGCACCATAGATGCATTCTTCTTATTAGGATGCATCATATTGATGCTTTCATTCTGTAGGAAAGGCTTTTCTTACTTCCTTTTTCGTTATAATCAAAGTTCGCCCATTGAAAGAGACAACTATAGATTCTTGTAATAATCTCTATATTTTTCATGATTCGACACCACAAAGACATCTTTCTTATCGGGAT
This sequence comes from Adansonia digitata, assembly GCA_029448705.1. Lineage (NCBI taxonomy): Eukaryota > Viridiplantae > Streptophyta > Magnoliopsida > Malvales > Malvaceae > Adansonia > Adansonia digitata. Next base: position 7,209 of record JAQSVH010218170.1, read on the forward strand.
ACAAAATATTAATGTTTTGTTTTAGCAAGAAAAGCTTTTTTTACCTTAATTTTTCTTAACATCAAAGTTCATATGTCAAAATAGACAAACATGGATTATTATAATAATCTCTATTATTTTCATAATTTAGCAGCATAAACACATCCCCTGATTCAAATAAACAGCATTGATGCTTTGATTTTGCAAGAAAAGCTTTGCTTACCACCATTTTCTTTAGAATCAAAATCCATCTGTCGAAAGGGGTAAGCATGGGTTCTTGTCATAATCTCCATTATTTTCAAGATTTTGCCTTGTAAACATATTCTCCTCATCGGGATAAATGATATTGATGTTTTGGTTTTGCAAGAAAAGCTTTTCTTTCATCCATTTTCATTAGAATCGAAGTTCATTTGTCAAAATAGGCCAACAAGGATTCTAGTAATAATCTCCATTACTTTCATGATTTGGCACCATAAACACATTTTCTTATTGGGATAAGCAATATTGATGACTTTGTTCTATAGGAAAAGCTTTTTGTACCTTTTTTTCTTTAAAATCGAAGTTTGTTTGTTGAAAGAGACAAACATGGATTCTTGTAGTAATCTTTATTCTTTTCATGATTCAACACCATAAATATATTCTCCCTATTAGGATGCATGATATTGATTTGCATGAAACACTTTTCTTACCTCTATTTTCTTAGAATTAAAGTTCTCTGTCAAAAGAGACAAAATGGATTCTTATCATAATCTCTATTATTTTCATGACTTGGCACCATAAACACATTCTACTCATTAAGATACATGATATTGATGCTTTCCTTCTATAAGAAAAGTTTTTCTTGCTATCAAGTTCCTTACAATCAAAGCTTGTTCATTGAAAGAGTCAAAAATGGATTCTTGTAATAACCTTAATTCTTTTCATGATTTGGCATATAAAAACATTTTCCTTATTAGGTGCACGATATTGATGTTTTGGCTTTATAAGGAGAGCCTTTCTTACCTCTATTTTCTTTAGAATCAAAGTTCATACGTTAAAATAGATAACCATTGATTCTTGTAAGAATTTCCATTATTTCATGTTCAGCACCATAAACACATTCTCCTTATTGGGATAAACAATATTAATGCTTTGGTTTTGCAAGAAAAGCTTTTCTTACCTCCAATTCCCCAGAATCAAAATTTATTTGTCAAAAAAGGCAAATAAGGATTCTTGTAGTAGTGTCCATTATTCCAATGATTTGGCACCATGAACATATTATCCTCATTAAGATACATGACATTGATGCTTTGGCTTTGCAAGAGAAGTGTTTCTTTCCTCTATTTTCCTAAAAATCAAAGCTTTTTGTCAAACGAGACAAACATGGATTCTTGTAACAATTACTGTTCTTTTCATGATTAGGCACCGTGAATAGGTTTTCCTAAACAGATGCACAATATTGATACATTTGTTTTGCAGTAAAAGCTTTTCTTTCCTCTATTTTCCTTAGATTAAAGTTCGTCTATTAAACGAGACAAATATGGATTCTTGCAAAAATCTCCATTCATTGCATGATTGGGGGGTCATAAACACTTTCTCTTTCTTGCGAAACATATTACTACTTTTGTTTTGCAAGAAAGGAATTTTTTTCCTCTATTTTCTTTAGAATCAAAGTTCATTTGTCAAAAGAGACAAGCATGGATTCTTGCAATAATCTCCCTCTTTTCATGATTCAGCATGATAAATGCATTCTCCTTATTGGGATACACAATATTGATGTTTTAGTTTCACAAGAAAAGCTTTTTGTCCATCTATTTCCTTTAAAATTAAATTTCATCTGTCAAAGAAGGCAATCATTTATTCTTCTCATAATCTCCATTCTTTTCATGATTAGGTGCCGTGAATAGGTTTACCTAAACGGATGCATGATATTGATACATTTGTTTTGCAATAAAAGCTTTTCTTTCCTCTATTTTCCTTAGATCATAGTTCATTTATTAAAAGAGACAAACCAGGATTCTTGCAAAAATCTCCATTCGTTGCATGATTAGGGACCATAAACACGTTCTCCTTGTTGCGAAACATGATACTAACACTTTCTTTTAGCAAGAAAAGATTTTCTTTCCTCCATTTTCCTTAGAATTAAAGTTCATCTGTCAAAAGAGACAACCATGGATCATTGCAATAATCTTTGATCTTTTCATTATTTAGCATGATAAATGCATTCTCCTCATAGGGATACACAACATTGATGTTTTAGTTTCACAAGAATAACCTTTCCTCCATCCATTTCTTTTAAAATCAAACTTAATCTATCAAAGGAGGCAAACATGAATTCTTCTCATAACCTCCATTATTTTCATGATTTGGCATCATAAACACATTCTCCTCATTAAGATACATGATATTAATGCTTTGGTATTACGAGAAAAGCTTTTCTTTCCTCTATTTTCATTAAAATCAAAGTTTATCTGTCAAAAGAGACAAACATGGAGTCTTGTAATAATCTTTATTCTTTTCACGATTGGGCACCATAAACACATTTTCCTCATTGGTATAAATAATGTTGATTCTTTTGTTGTGCAAGAGAAGCTTTTCTCACCTTTTTTCATAGATCAAAGTTCGTTCATCGAAAGAGACAAACATAGATTCTTATAATAATCTCTATTCTTTTCATGATTTGACACCATAAACACATTCTCCTTATTGGGATACACGATATTGATTTGCATGAGAGCCTTTTATTTCCTCCATTTTTCTTAGAATCAAAGTTTGTCCGTCAAAAGAGATAAACATGGATTCTTGTCTTAATCTCCATTATTTTCGTGATTTACCATAAACATGTTCTCCTTATTGGGATGCTTCGTATTGAAGCTTTCATTTTGCAGGAAAAGCTTTTCTTATCACCTTTTTCGTTACAATCAAGGTTCATCCATCGAAAGATACAAATATGGATTCTAGTAATAAACTCTATTCTTTTCATGATTGGGCACCATAAACACATTCTCCTTATTTGGATACATAACAGTAATGTTTTAGCTTAGCAAGAAAAGCTTTTCTTACCTCAATTTTCCTTAACATCAAAGTTCTTTTGCAAAAATAAACAAACATGGATTTTTGTGATAATCTCCATTATTTTCATCATTTGGCACCATGAACACATTCTCCTGATTTGGATAAACAATATTGATGCTTTTGTTTTGCAAGAAAAGCCTTTCTTACCACCATTTTCCTTATTCATCTATCAAAATAGGCAAACATGGATTATTGTCATAATCTCCATTTTTTTCATGATGCTAACTCGTAAACACATTCTCTTCATTGGGATAAATGATATTGATGCTTTAGTTTTGCAAGAAAAGGTTTTTTTTCCCTCAAGTTTTTAGAATCAAAGTTGATCCGTTAAAATAGGCTAATGTGGATTTTTGTAATAATCTCAATTACTTTCATGATTTGGCACCATAAACACATTCACTTTACTGGGATAAACAATATTGATGCTTTTATTATGCAGGAAAAGCTTTTCTTACCTCTATTTTCTTTAGAATCAAAGTCCGTCTATTGAAAAAGACAAACATGGATTCTTGTAATAATCTTTATTCTTTTCATGATTTAGCACCATAAACATATTCTCCTTTTTGGGATGCACGATATTGATTTGCATGAAATGCTTTTCTTACCTCCATTTTACTTAGAATCAAAGTTCTCTATCAAAAGAGACAAAAATGGATTCTTGTCATAATCTCCATTGTTTTCATGATTCAGCACCATAAACACGTTCTCCTCAGTAGGATACACGATATTGATGCTTTCATTCTATATGAAAAGCTTTTCTTGCCTCCAATTTCCTTATAATCAAAGTTCATCCATCGAAAAAAGCAAACATGAATTCTTGTAATAACTTTTATTCTTTTCAAGATTTATATTTTGGCACATAAGCATATTCACCATATTAGGATACACTATATTAATGTTTTGGCTTTATAAGGAGAGCCTTTCTTACCTTCATTTTTTGTAGAATCAAAGTTTGTAAGTTAAAATAGACAAACATTGACTCTTGTAATAATCTCTATTATTTCATGGTTCAACACCATAAACACATTCTCCTAATTGGTATAAACAATATTGATGCTTTGGTTTTGCATGAAAATCCTTTGTTACCTCCAATTTCCTTAGAATCAAAATTCATTTATCAAAAGAGACAAACATGGATTCTTGTAATGGTGTCCATTATTTTAATTATTAGGCACCATGAAGATATTATTCAGCACCATGATTAGAAATCATGAACAAATTTTCCTAAACTGATACAAAATATTGATACATTAGTTTTGCAATAAAAGCTTTTCTATCTTCTATTTTCCTTAGATCAAAGTTTATCTATTAAAAGATACAAACATGGATTCTTGCAAAAATCTCCCTTCGTTACATGATTGGGCACCATAAACATGTTCTTCTTATTGCGAAACATGATGTTGATGCTTTTGTTTTGCAACAAAGGATTTTTTTTCCTCCATTTTCCTTGGAATCAAAGTTCGTCTGTCAAAAGAGGCAAACATGGATTCTTATAACAATTTCCACTCTTTTCATGATTCAACACCATAAATGAATTTTCCTTGTTGGGATACACAATATTGATGTTTTAGTTTCGCAAGAAAAGCTTTTCCTCCCTTCATTTCCTTGAACATCAAAGTTCATCCATCAAAATAAGCAAACATGTATTCTTCTCCTAATTTCCATTATTTGCATGATTTGGCACCACAAACGTTTTCTCCTCATCAGGATTCAACGATATTGATGCTTTGGTTTTGCAAGAAGAGCTTTTCCTTCCTCTATATTCCTTAAAATCGAAGTTTATCTTCAAATGAGACAAACATGGACTCTTGTAATAATCTCCATTATTTTCATGATTGGCACCATAAACATGTTCTCCTCATTGGTATACACAATGTTGATGTTTTTGTTCTGCAAAAGAAGCTTTTCTCACCTTTTTTTTCCTTAGAATCAAAGTTCGTCCATCGAAGGAGACAAACATGAATTCTTGTAAAAAATCTCTATTCTTTTCATGATTCGGCACCATAAACACATTCTCCTTAGTAGGATACACGACATTGATTTGCACGAAAAGCTTTTCTTTTCTCCATTTTCCTTAGAATGAAAGTTCGTTCGTCAAAAGAGACAAACATGAATTCTGGTAATAATCTCTATTGTTTTCATTATTTGGTGCCATAAACACATTCTCCTTAATGGGATACACAAAATTGATTTGCATGAAAAGCTTTTCTTTCCTCCACTTTCCTTAGAATCAAAGTTCATCCGTCAAAAGTGACAAACATGGATTCTTATCATAATCTCCATTATTTTCATGATTCAACACCATAAAAATGTTCTTCTTACTGGGATGTATGATATTGATGCTTTCATTCTACAAGAAAAGCTTACCTCCTTTTTCATTACAATCAAAGCTCGTCCATCGAAAGAGACAAAGATGGATTCTTATAATAATCTCTATTCTTTTCATATTCGGCACCATACGGACATTGTCCTTATTAGGATACAAAATATTAATGTTTTGGTTTAGCAAAAAAAGCTTTTCTTGCCTTAATTTTCCTTAACATCAAAGTTTATATGTCAAAAGAGATGAACATGGATTCTTGTAATAATCTCTATTAATTTCATCATTTGGCATTGTAAACACATTCTCCTGATTCGGATAAACAATATGGACACTTTGGTTTTGCAAGAAATGCCTTTCTTACCATTATTTATTTAGAATCAAAATTTGTTTGTCAAAAGAGGCAAACATGAATTCATGTCATAATCTCCATTCTTTTCATTATTTGGCATCGTAAACACATTCTCCAAATTAGGATAAATGATATTGATGCTTTGGTTTTACAAGAAAAACTTTTCTTTCCTCCATTTTCCTTATAATCAAAGTTTATCTATCAAAATAGGCCAATATGGATTCTTGTGATAATCTCCATTATTTTCAAGATTTGGAACCATAAACACATTCTCCTTATTGGGATGAACAATATTGATGCTTTTGCTCTGCCGGAGAAGCTTTTCTTACCTCATTTTTCTTTAGAATCAAAGTTCATCCGTTAAAAGAAACAAACATAGATTCTTGTAATAATCTTTATTCTTTTCATGATTCGGCACCATAAACACATTCTCCTTATTGGGATACATGATATTGATAAGCATGAAATGCTTTTTTTACCTCCATTTTACTTAGAATCAAAGTTTTCTCTTAAAAGAGACAAAAATGGATTCTTGTCATAATCTCCATTATTGTCATGATTCGGCACTGTAAACATATTTTCCTCATTAGGATACATGATATTGATGCTTTTGTTCTAAAGGAAACGCTTTTCTTGCCTCTAATTTTCTTAGAGTCAAAGTTCATCCGTCGAAAGAATCAAACATGGATTCTTGTAATAACCATTATTCTTTTCATGATTTATGATTTGGCACAAAAGCACATTTTCCTTATTGGGATACACGATATTGATGTTTTGGCTTTGTAAAGAGAGCCTTTCTTACCTCTCTTTTCTTTACAATCAAAGTTTAGATGTTAAAATAGACAAACTTTGACTCTTGTAATAATTTCCATTATTTCATGGTTCAGCACCATAAACACATTCTCCTCTGCTTTGGTTTTGCAAGAAAAGCCTTTTTTTACCTCTAATTTCCCTAGAATCAAAATTCATTTGTCAAAAGAGACAAACATGGATTCTTGTAATAATGTCCATTATTTTAATGATTTGGCACCATGAACACGTTATTCTCATTAGGATACACGATATTGATGCTTTGGCTTTGCAAGATAAGCATTTTGTTCTTTATTTTTGTTATCCTTGAATTTAGTTTTGATATAACCAACAAACTTAAGTTAAATTAATATTTGACCTTGTACTTATGTTTAAATTGAA
>JAQSVH010218179.1:0-11933 GCA_029448705.1 Adansonia digitata
GAATTGTAAGCCATGGTTAGGACTTAAGATGGTAACTTCTAGTTTTATCCTTAATGATACTTGAAAATTCACTGAGCTTTTAAATATGAAATAAAACAACTATTCTTACATATAACCCAAAGTCCGAACCTAAAGCGTAGATTAATTAATATGCAGCCACCTTTAAAAGCAGATTTCAATAAGTTTAGGGTTCAAACCCCATCATCGGCAGCTCTTTCCTTATCTCAAGCTACGTCGGTACAACAGGGTTCCAGCCTAACAAGGATAGGGTTACAAATACCGTATTCCAATTTAGACCTACCAGATTTTTTTTTTATAAGAATGATTGCATGAACCAACTAGCTAAACCAGTTTCCCTAAATTTATAAATGTGTTTACCAATCCTTCATATTCCTTTCCAGTTCTCCAACCTTGACTGAAGTGAATAAGAGGCAACCCCTTTTGCCCCATTCCGAAACCTTTCTAATTTCATAAGAACCGTTAGATCTGTCTATGCACCCTTTGAGAAACAATCAAAGAGCCCATTACAAAACTAAATCCAATCAATGAAATACCCAACAGATGGGGCATTAAAAATATTGAATCAAAGAAACCAAATAACAAAACTCAGAGAAGCAAACAAAATATAGAGCTAAAATAAAGTGGAAAAAAATAAAAATTGCAAAAAACTATATAAATAAACCTGGAGGAAGGTGGTGGTAATGGCAACAAGAAAAGTAGCATCAGACTGAAGAAAAGCACCAAGTGCAATGACATGAGCACGATTGTGATGCATAGCAAGATAAGCAGCTAAAGGATAATAACAAAACTGAACTACGGATCTATACAGAGTGAGCTTAACCCTGTTGGATCTGCATGCAAATCTTCACCAACTTCCTTGTAAAAGCGTGGTAATAATGACTCGTCAGCTCCCTGCATTATCTCAGCTAGATTCACTAAAACCAATATTAAAGCCTCTGATGTCATAGTAACAACTCGTCCTTTTTGAAGAACGAAAAACAGAGGATTAGAGACAGAAATACCCTGTTTTTCCTTTTTCCTTTTTTAAATCCTCTGTTTTTCTTTGCTCTGTTCATTTAGTTGACTTCATTGAGTAAAAATAGGGTGCATTCGAACAATAGGAATAAGCGGATACAAGGAGGTAGGGCCCATTTTGAAAGTAGGACCAATTAAGATCTAGGGGGATTTGACACGTGTTAGCTAGTGATTGTATTGAACTGGGGTGTGACTGTGTAAGTCTTTTTCCTTTAGATTAGAGGACCAATGGATTCTGACGAAGAAGAAGCCTAATTTTGGGATATGACGTTGGGTTTGGGCATTCAAAAATGGTGAGTCGTCTTTTATGCATTGATAGCTGGTCTTTTATATGCTAGTAGTTGGTGTGTGTGTCTGTATATACACACACGTATGTTATGCATATATATGTTTATACATACAAGGTTAAAAGATTATCATGTGTATACTTATAGAAAAAAAGATTATTATATATTTAATTTTTAATATATTTTAAATTGATTTAAACACTTTGTTCGAATTGGTTTATAGAAGTAAGGTTTTAGATAAATTTTTTATAAATTCATATAGGGAATTATTATTTAATAGTAAAAATAATATTTTTATTTGAATTTAATTATAAAAAATATAAATATAGATATAAAAATAATATTTTAATAATATAATAAATAATAAAATGAATTTTTAAACTGAACTCAAGCTTAGATAAAAAATTTTTAAGTTTTTAAGAATCGACAAATCACCTGAATAAGTCTAATTCTAAAAAGTACATGTCACTACCTTAACTTTGTTCGTGAAATTTAAAAATTCAATTTATGTACATTAGCTAACTTTTCATCCAAAAATTAATTCTTTTGAATAATTTTAAGTTTAACACTTATTATTTATTGTTGTAAAAAAAATTATTAGATAAAACATGGTTGTATCAATCTTTTTCATTATATTTATAAATAGTACTTACTAAATGAACTGTCATTAATTCGCATTTTAAGCAATTATCTTCATAATGGACAAGAAAAGTGAAAAGTGGAGATTATATTTATTGTTATAATAATAATAATAATAATAATAATAATAAATTATTGTAATTAATAATTAGTAAGAAAATATATATATATATATATAAATAAGTTTTTAGTTTTTGCATTTTATAGTATCAGATTAATCGATTCAGTGATCCAATCCTTAATTTGGATCATTTTTATAACTAGATTCAGTGATCCATCATGTTCATGAAAACAAGATAACCTATCAAATTTGTTATTAACTTGAATTAATTAGAGATAATTTTTAAAATTATTTTTAAATCATATCTAATTAAAGTTTTGTAAATTATTAATACTTGAATAATTATATTCTACATCAGCAGTGAAAAAAATCCACAAGCAAAAAATTTTATAAACGAAGTTTATGAGCTAACATATGCCCACTTGAATATTTTTAAAAATAAATAATAAATAAAATATGAGTCATATCATGAAATTTTTTATAAATTTTTTTTTATTATCGTTGTATAAAATAATGTTTTTAATAATACGCTAATTAAGTTATTTTAATATAAGCATTTGAAAAAAAACTAAGATGATGATGATGATGATGATGAAGTCGGCCTCGCTCAATTGTGAATGTGAGATGCTAAAGACGTGGCCTCCTCGCTTTGCTTTTTCCTAATTTTACTCATGAACGACGCTAGGCCTAACAATTGGGCAGACCATGGCGTTTCGAATTGGATCAATATGGTTTATTTAATTTAAGTCTTAAAATTTTTGAATTATTTTTAGGATTTGAATTATTTTAGATTTAAAATATTATAGGTATAAGTCATTAAGTTTAATATTTGAGTTCGAAATTTTCAAGTTCAGATTTTTTTTTTTGTATCATTCAAGTTTAACGCTCGGTTTATTTAAGTTCAAGTTATTAGAATATAGTCTTTTTGTTTCAAAATTAAATTATATCAAATTTAAACAGAATATTTGACCAATTTATATTTAATTAAAATTTTATTAAAATATAAAAAATAAGTAATAAATAATATTTAAAAATAAATAGAGGCATTGTAAAATTTATCTTAAAAATAAATATTTATCTAATACATTTTTTTAGATTAAGGCATAATTTTTCAAATTAATATACCGGTTTTCCTTGAAAGAGTTAATGCATATCTGAAATCATTGTCCCAATTGACTCATATATATATATATATATATATTATTACAACATAGTGTACAAATCATTATAATACAATGCGCATATTAATGATGTATTTTATTTTTATATATTTTTATAAAATCACATGATAAAACTTAAGAAATTGTTATGTAAAAAAAATAACTTATCTACCCTAAAATTAACATGAACAATAATACAAAATTATATAATTTGATCTCAATTGCATGATATGATACTATAATATAACATATAAATATGATAAAATCCTTATTAACAATCTATTTTAGTATGTTATTTTAATTTACATATTATAATATACTTTTAAAACAAAAATAATACCTTTATTTTACCACAAACACAATGTTAAAATTGTAAAAAATTGATTTTTATGATTGAAATCATGATTTAGCAATCGAAATAAAAAAACTCAAAAATTGGAATTTTAATGGTTTGAAAATTGACTTTAGGATCAAATAATTTTATTATCTTTGCATTTTTAAAATTTTATTATTTTAAACATATCTTCTTTTTGACATTTCAATTATTGGATACTTTTTTCACAACAATGCCTAATACTTAAACTTTTTAAACTATATTTTTTTTATCACACTTTTTTAAGTACATTTTTTTTCAACCTAAGTTTACTCAAATAGCAATGCTAAACTTACCTTGAAAGAGAAGATAATAATGATGAAATTTAATAGATCAATTGATTATTTAAATTAGTTGAATCATATTGGTTTCAAGCAAAGTGAATAGGCCAATTGGATTTTGATGCGGAGCATCAACAATTAAAAGTCCTATTTCATTTAAAATTATGATAAAATTAAATTTAGTTTATTTAGATTCCTTTTAAAATAAAAGCTTAATTTTAACTTAAAATAGGTTTTGTGATTAAGTTTAACTAGTATTTTGCTAAAAATAAAAAGCCTTGTAAGTGTAAGAGATCTAATCCATTTATATATGCCTAGGTAGCTATTGCAATTTATTCGATTATATTTTTCTTATTTTTATCTAAAGGTTTCTGTTTAAAACTTAAATCTCACGTATCTTTCTTGGCTATTTCAATTCTTTCACTTTCTTGTTATCCTTAAATTTCCTAACCATCAGATTGATTCAACATTTATCACCTCTAACCAAATAGAATTATAGAAATAAGTAAAAGGCAAAACCAAACAAGTTTATGAGATTGAAGGTTCACTAAAATGGAAAATATTCTTAAGCATATATTAAGAAAAAGACAAAAGGCATTACAAATTGAGATCATACATTTTACATATTTTTTGACAACACATTAGAGTTTACCAAACAAGAACCTAGAATTTGTTATAGGTTATGTTGTTCCAACTCTTCATTTTTCTTGAAGTATCTGTATTCAACTTCTGTGTTGAATATATTTTTGGATATGGGTATGAGATATGACCCTCTTAGAACACTTCAAATATATAGAAAAACTTTTTAAAAAAATTGAACACGCCTATATGAGACGCATAACTCTATCTAACATGATACACAAGTCCAAGTGACATAGATTATAGGCACATGTATGTGCAACAGACAAATATAAGTGGCTGGAATTTGGAGTACCAGGACGATCTTACATTGATAAGAAGCATTGCACGCACATTCTTATCTCTCTGAAACTATCCTTGTTATCACTCTAAATCCATCTCGCAATTATCCCTCAAATCTTTTAGTTGAATGTAACAGGCTTGCTATTGAACAAGTTTAATCCATCACATAAAAGATTATACATGAAATATCCTATTCAAGATATTAAAAATTAGCGATCTTGAGAATTTAGCCCTGTGTTATTCAGATTCAGGGTGTGAGTGTTAGGCATGGGTATGTGTCAAATGTGAGTATGTTCATTTTTTAAAAACTTTTCTAAGCATTTGGAAGGGTCTGGAAGAGTTATATCCCAAAAATATGTAGAACATCGGTGTCGAACATGAATATTTAAAGAAAAATAAAGAGTCAAAGCAATATAGATTTAACCTCATAGAAGCCATGAACTCCAACAATGAAGCTTTGACTAGAGGTAAGCCTCACCAAGAGTTCAAAAACCAAGAAATTAGGGATCAAAGGTTCAATGACAAAAAGGTGAAATGTAGGTTTTTAACCAAAGCCGTATTGAACAATGTGACTCAAGCTTCTTACAACGAAGTGAGTTTCTTAGATCATTCAAGCAAACTTTTAAACAAGGGAAAAAAAAAGGCAAAATCTGCAGAACAAGAAGTGATTTAACAAATAAACCACTTGTACAAAGGCACGGAAAATGAAAATCTAGGTTAAAGAAATTGCTTAAGACTTACAAGCTGATTACTTTCATGAACAAATATATCCTCCATATTAAGAAAGAGTGATCTCCACTGACTTATGAGGTCAGATTCTAATTTTGAAGATCTATTGGCATTTCCTAGTTTATGAATGTTAGTCTACTTCCCGTTGCAACTTTTCTAAACTAAAATGCTTGCTTTTTTAGGACGTTTCTTCGAAACTGAGAAAATGTCAAAAATATTAATACAAAAAAGAACATGTTATGTCACAATTACAACAAAATAGACCCAAGGAAAGTAAAGCAAAAGCGAAGTATTCAACTTACAAGCTATTCGACCTTTGGTATCCTGATAATAAAGGTCCGACCAAATATGTAAGCAGCTAATTATCAGTGGAAAACATGTGTAGCCCATTATAATACATTACAAATTAAACTCATGTTGGTCTAACTCTTATTTTTCTTTAAGTACTGAAGTTCAATGTTTAATAGAATATGTCCTCCAAAAATCTTTAAAATATATAAAAATCTTAAAAAATTTTTAACGTAACTATGTCGGACGCCTATCTATGTTTAATAATGACATTGAGTATAAGTAATATGGAGGTAAACCATTGTTACCTGCAAATGTAACAAATGAAAAATCCAAGGTAATAAGCTAAAGGAGTTACCTTTTATGCAAAAGGCATAAGAGCCAGCTTTGAGCATACTAACATTCGGCATTCAAATGCACGCAATCATCCACGTACCTCTGTAACTCAAACGACCTGGAACTCCGCGAGGATGACTTTGGCAACCTTGACCACTTAATGCATCCACCTTTACTCGAAGCTAATCTACTAATGCCTAGATCCCTACTCTCATTCCTACAATGATCATTCAATATAATATCCCCTACATACGTAACACCTTCACCTTGCTCTAATCTATCATCACTATCAGATAAATCAAACCTTTCTGTAACCTCACTAACTTTCTCGTTAACCAATACCAAATCCTCTTTCAATGTATCAATTTCACCACTATACGTAGATGAAAAATTATGGTTTGGTTCAACTTGGGATTTTCTAAATTTCTTTTGGATCGAACTTTCTTCACCTAAGCAAAATTATTTTGTAAATTGGTAATCTGATTCTTTTATAGAATTAAACCCTAAATTATTAAAAATTGACGAGAACCCTCTTTTAACTGATTAATTTGTAACGTCACCCAAATTTGACTGACGTTGGGTTCTCTGTCAGTAAAATTATTTTCGCTCAATGTGAAATATATATTTAAAAAAAAACCACTTCAGCTTAAATTTGTTAAAAAAAGAAAAATTTAAAAGGATTCATCCAAAAAGAAATGACAATTCAGAAAAAGAAAGGTTTTCAGAGAGATTAAATACTAATTATTGAGAAGCGAAAATGAACGAAATACAAAAATGTGAAAAAATTTTAAAAATAAAAATAAATAAATAAATAAAGGGACGGTTTTAAAGGGAAAGAAAATATTTGAATATGTTTTTAGAGAAAGCAAGAATCATAAACGAATTCGGATCCTAACTCGGCATTTTGAAACTGCTATTTTTGAGTTTTATTTATTCAAAGAGAAGAAGCGCACTGGGTTTGTGGATCACTTGCTCGAACCTTGAAATTGAAGCTTTGATTTTGGAACCCTTTCAGCTTTACATATAGAATTCAAACTAAATATCTTTAAACTTTTATTTGTAAAAAAACTTAATGCTTATAAATATAAGAAATGAATTCAACAATTTTGGATATGATATGAGCCGCTTGTGTCATTTTCAGATTTGAGTTGATTGGTTTTAAGTTATTAAATTTTTTGTTTAATCAGGTTGGATTGAGTTTGGATTCATGTGCACTAGTTAAAATTTTTAAGTTCGATTTAGCATCGACAAGTCTAATACAAGTAGATTATATGAATATCATATAAAAAATATGAAATGATAATATCATTCAACTGTATAAAAGGGAAAGCGGGAGCTTTTCACCAAGCTTTTATGTCATCTTGGCCTTTGCCATTTAAAAAGTTCAACTCAACGGTGTGTTTTGCTAATGTTTTTACTTTTTCTGTTTGGCTGCTTGCTTGCTTTCCCTTTGGTTTTCATTTTTGTGGTTCGAGAAAAAGAGTTGGAAGAGGGTTTGTCTCTACTCCTTTATTATAGATCTTTCATACGCTGAGAGGGTGGATTTATAAGGGAATAAATGATGTTTCAAGAACATTACTTCGCATTTATTATTGGAGTATTTTTTGTACGATTGAAGAGCGTTTTGGTTGAGCATTTGAGTGTTTGGTTGGCTATAAAAGGAGGGGCTTCTTCCTGGGAGACACCATCATCGGTTCAAAGATTGATCTCTGTTTGGATCATGCTTTATGTTTCCTATTTGGATCGTTGGTTCGAAAAGTTCCTGTTGTTCTTCTTGATTTTGATCTGCTTCAAATTTTAATTGAATTTACTTCCTTTATAAATTTGTATTGGAAGGATCACGGATCTGAGCATGCGTTTGTGTTGGGTTTTCTTATAAAGAAAAAAAAAATCACATGGACATTTGCTGATTTATAGGTGTTTTCAATCTTTGATTTATCATGGATACTTGTTTGTGTTTGTCTATTGCCTCTAGATGACTACATTTGCTTAATTTTACCTTTTTGTGGTGGTTTTTCATTTATAGGACATAAGATTTATGTGCATTCAATGCAAATCATGCAAAGATTTGCTGAATCGATCTCCATGTATTTGTTATTTGTGGGTTGACTTGGTGGTCTCCACTCATGTTTGGACATTAAAAGGTGTGGTTTCTTTGAGGAGGTGTGACAAATTTCTTAAAAAGGTAAGTTTCTTTTTTTTTGGTTTTCTTTTTTATTTATAGATGCAATTCGTTATTGAATTGTTATGGGTTAAACCCTAGGCTGTTGAGATTAGTTGTTAGGGAATATTATCTATGTTTGTTTTTGGCTTTGGTTATTACTTCTATTGAGATGAATTGAGCCAAAGACTTTGGTTTGGGACATTGAATTTTATTCTTATGAAAGTAGAATGTGTATGGCTTTGGGTTTTACTTCTATTGCAGTTTGGGAGATTGAATTTTGTTTTGAAAAATGGAATTAAGTACAGTGTGACATTATGGTTGGGAAGGTATTGCCAAATAACTTGGCTTGGAAATTTGAGTCAGTTTATAACGTTATTTTAGAATTGTAATATTAAATTTGCTCCTGGTTGATAGTTCTTTAGGGTTGTATATAGTTAAAAACTGATGTCGAGGGCGTTTTATTCGGTTGATTACAAATATGTTTCTTTTTTATTATATGTTTAAAAATACATGTAAAATATAAACATAAGACGAAATATAATATAAAAATAATTAAAATACATGAATGTGTTAAAACTTATATAATTTATTAATGACTCAAAATTTATATAAATAAATAATATTTTAAATATAATTATTATAAAAAATATATAAATAGAAGAAAAACTGAGAAATGTGTTCAAAATTGAAAAAGTGTTGTTTGGGGGAAAAAAAAAAAAGAAAAAACCTAAAAAGAAAATAAAAAAGAGATGAAAGAAGAATGACAAATGTATCTTTAATATATAAATCAATACCACCACAATCCCAAAAAGAATTAAAAATAATAGTAAGTAGGTATAACTATTAAATTGATAATAAAATTTAATATTATAATAAAAAATTTTAAATTAAAAAAAATTAAAAAGTTGGCCCCACAATATTCTTAATTTTATAAACTTTTGGGGTTACCCTTTTTAATTATGAGTGTCTTTTTAGTTATGCATAGAAAATATCCAATTTTTTTCTTTCTTTTTTTTATACAATTGTACATTAAAAATAAATTTTGTTGTGATATCAAAATCAAAATCAAAGATATGCTATAAGTTGATGAAATTGTAATTTTAACTTAATTATATTGGATAAAATTGTAATCTTATCTATATTATTAATAATGTTTTTTTATGGAGTTTGGTATCAATAGTTAAAGACATCAACTCAATTAAAAAAAAAATCATAAGAATTAAGTTAGAGCTATAGTGATAAAATAAAATCAAGGTATTTAAGTTGTGTAACTAAAAGAAGCCACCTCCTACAAAAGCTATACATCTTTTTAAAATGTAACTACTCACTAAAAAGTTACTTTTTTTTTTAATTAACAAAAATTCATATTCATCATTGTGCATTGGTCGATAAAAAAAAAAACTCATATTGTTACTTACACCCTTGAAGTCTCATTTCGTTTGTCATAGTGTTAGTCGTCATATTGAGGTAAAAAATCTATTTTTATTTCTGTGCTTTTACCGATTTGATATTTAATAATTTATGTCGTTAATCATATTAGCATTTTCTAATGGTATTGGCTTTTCTTGTCCGAAAGCTAAATCAATGGGTACATGTGTCAACAAAAAAAAAAATGAATAAGGTTTTAAGTGTTGTATGAGGTGAAAATGGATTTTATCTTTTTAATTTTATTATTTTCTAAGAGTTTAATATTTTGTTTGAAAATACTTTTTCACCTACAAAATTAAGTTAAAATTATAATAAATTTATAACATAAAAGATAAAAATATCATTTAATATGAAATTTAAATATTTTTTGTTAACTTTATCTTTTAAAAAAGAATTCACACATTAAAACTATCCATTATTTTTCATAATTATATAACTTCTTTTGTATTTATTATTTCCTTTCAAATACAAGGTGGGTATACCAAAATCTAGTATAAATAATTCACTTAAAATCCAATTTGATTTTACTTTAAAAATTAATAATTAAACTCGATATGACACCAACTCAAATAATTTGAGTATCAAACTTAAATGATTTGAATTTAAAATAATCTCAATTTAAAGTTCATTCGGATAGATAATAAAATTTAAAATAGCAGTAGCAGTGAAATTAATTATTATGGCGGTGAGATTAAGTATTATAATGGCAAGATTAGATACTATAACGACAAGATTAAAATTAATATTGGGATATATGTTTAAATTTAATAGTAACGATAAGATTGAAATAAAAATAAAAAATAATTATTAAAGACATTTAATTAATATATATAAATAATAAATAATTAAAAATAATTAAAATTATATTTATATTAATTAATAAAATATAAATAAAATTATATTTATATTAAATAATAATTAAAATTATGAAAACATATTTATATTAAATAATAATTTTATTTATAACTAATTAAAATTAATAAAAATATATCAAATAATATTTATATATATATATATATATTTAAATATCGCCCCACCTGCGACGTCATCTCACTCAATTACGATATCCATTCCCACATTGAAATGCGCGACGACAAATCTATCTTCCTTCCAATCCGACATCGCCACGTTAACCAACCATAAATGCCAACGTCATCATCCGGGTTCCGTTTTAATTACACAGTCCTACCTTCTTCAACTTTCCCACTATTCCCCCACCAAAAGGAAGAAAAGAGAAGAAAACCTGTTCTCGCGCCCATAAGTGGTGAAGAGAAAAGGAAAAAAGATAAATATGAAACCGGACCAGATGGTGGACGATGAATCACACCCATCCGTCACCACCATAAGCCGCCGTATCCAACGGCTGTTGTTTCACCTGACCCCACTTCCACCACGCTTCCAACCTTCACTACAGCTAGACATGCTAACATGTGCCAAGTCCAACAAGCTGGAGGTTGACAAAGTCTCTCTTTCAAGCTACATGAGAGGGAAGAACAGGGAAATCCAAGAGCGGATTTATGAATTTTTTAACTCGAGGCCTGATTTGCAAACCCCAATTGGGATATCATTGGATGAACACAGGGAGCTTTGTATGAGACAGCTTATGGGGTTGGTTAGAGAAGCAAAGATTAAGCCTTTGAGATATGTTGTTGAAGATCCTTCTATGTATTTTGCCATTAATGAGGCTGTTGGGAGTATTGATATGTCTCTTGGGATCAAATTTGGTGTCCAATACAGGTGATTTTTGTTGCTTTTCTGACTCTTTTGGCATTAAAGTTTTAATCTTGGATTTTTTTGAATATTGGGTGTTGAAGTTTAAGAATGCTCATTGTGTTTTATTTCTTGGTTAAATTTTGAGTTTTGGCATCTCGGTTTTGGATATAAATGCTTGGAGATTAGGTTTGTGAGATGAGTTTGTTTTGGTTACAATTCTAGTCTACAATTGGACCATTTGGATACTACTAACGTGCTTGATCGGGGTTGATATTTCTCACAATTGATTCATTACGTCTGCAAGCGCATAACATCCGTAATTGCAATAAACACAACATAACTGAAAACATGTTTGCAAAGGCAGTTTAAGTCTCTGATTATTAGTCGTAGTAGTAGTTGAAAGTAATGAATGTGATGATTAAACAAAATGTCTCATTGATCAAAATTAATTGATACAGAAGCATGATGCTAAGCGACGTGATATTTTTAATGATTTCTTTTACTTGCTTAATTTTAAC
>JAQSVH010218190.1:0-14102 GCA_029448705.1 Adansonia digitata
TTTAAAGCATGAAATATGCCATAGCTTAAGCTTAATCACCTTAATAAGTAAGGATCATGGAACTACCATCAAGAATTGAAGAAGATGAAAATGAAATGAATAAAATAGAAGATGAAATAAACATCATGAATTCTCAAGAAGAAACTACCTTAAAAGCTTTTGAAATAAGTTAAATATTTTTTTCTTTCTTACTTTCTTTTTCTTCTTCTTTTTTTTTTTTTTTGGCTTCTAAACTAAGAGTACATGAAGAAAACATCATCCCCCATTTATAGGGAGGATGATTTCGCCAAAGGGGATGAAAATCCTCCATGGTCAAATTTCCATCTTTTTTTCATGCTTTTTCCTTTTTCTTTTTATTTATTTGATATACTGTTAATTTGTTAGCTGGAAAAGTGATGCTTGTTGTGTCAGAAGCCCATGCCCTTGTCATATTTTCTTACAAGCCACCATCCCGATTGTCATTATTATGCTAGTTTAGGTGGCATGATGATCATTTGGTAGTTTTGGCCAACTTGATTAGGAAGAAACTAACATTGCATTTGGTTGACATGAATCAAGATGCCATTCCTTGCTCATTCACTGGCCCCCACTTTTTCCTCCATTTGGTCCAAAAACAATCATTGAATTAGTCATTAGGCTTCAAGGTAAAATACGGGAGAGGGCTAAATAGCAATTTAGGCCCTCCTATCTAAATTGACTATTCAGCCACCTCCTATAATAGCTAAAAATATTTTTAGATCAAAATATCCTTACCCTTATATTTCTCTAGCCATCAAATTTCACTGTATCTCATTTTTTTTAACATTTTGCATCTCTTTCCAAACAAATTCCAAGCATTAAAAATCATTTTATAAAAAAAAAGAAAAAAAGAGAAAAATTTTCTCTCTCCTATGGTTTTTTTATTAGGTTAGATGTAGGGAGCTTTTGTACTCCAAATTCAGGGAGGAAGACTTGATAAAGAGGATAAACATATCCAAAAAAGGGGTGGGAGTAGTGGAAGACGACAAAAAATAAAGTAGAAGTTGCCAATTAATTTTGTAGATATGAGATTTTCCTTGAGTTTTTAGGAAAAATCAAATGGTTTATAGGGAAAAGAATGTTAAGAGGAATCTGCGAGTTAAATTTCGCAAAATTCTAATGATGTTTGATGATGGCAATTTGTGGCAATGGTGGTTGCTTAACTTTCTAAAACTGGAAAATATTTTAACATGGTTGAGGAAGAAAAAGGTGAGAGAAAGAGACTGGTAATGGAGTAGAAAGAAATAGGATGAAAGAAAATGAAATTAAAATTTTTTAATCATATTTTTAAAATAGTTAAAATATAATTTTTAAATTAAATTATATTAAACTAATCTTAAATATTATTAACATACTATTTTATTAAGCATTGATAAATATAGCATTTTAATGCATGATTTTTAAAATATATTTAAATTAATAATATTTTAAAAGATATAAAAAAATAATTTTATTATTAAAAAGACTACTATTTAATTCGAGGGTAAAATAATACTTGTATATATATTCCTTATATGTTCTTCAATATAAATTTAACTAACCAAACAAAGTAATAGTATTCTTATTCTATTCCATTCAATGAACCAAACAATGTAATATATATTCTTTCTCTATTCTATTATATTCCCATCGAATAGCTATTCCCTCTTTATTCCATTCATATTCTATTCCATTCAATGAACCAAATATAATGTAAATTAGTTAGAAAAAAATTTAATTCCAACAAATTAAATTTCATATAAATCAAATTGTAAAATTAATTATGTAACAAAAATTTAAACTATAAATTTACAAGTAAAAATAATCTTGGAAGCAAAAAAACAATGCAATCAAGTTGCATGAAAAGCCAAATTAAAAATTCTATTAAAAAAATGATAACAAATTAATATTCACCTACTCAACAAAATTCCATATAATAAATCTAATTAAGAATTTAATCATATGGAAATTCCAATCCAAATTCCATAAGAAATAATTTGAATCAAAATAATTTATATAAAATTAAAAGAATAAGATCAGTAGACTTTTTGAAAAATTAAAGATTAAAATAGGCTTGGTAGGCTTTTAGAGAATGAAATGGGCTTGGTAGAAAATCAAGAAAATAGGCTTAGTAAGGTCATCGGGCTTGTTGAGAAATTATTGGGCTTATTGGGCCTATTTATAAATTTTGAAAGTTTTAGGCCCATTAAAAAGGTTGTGCCCAAAATAAAATTAATATAATTTTTTTATAAAAATTTCAAGTATTGAATTTATTCATGAAAAATTTTTTAGAAGTCTTATATTAAAGAAAAAAAACTAAAATCCAAAACTCGTAAAATTTTATGAAAAAACCTTTATGGAAGAAATTTATTATTTGAAAAAAATACAAAACTTATAAAATAAATATAATTTTTAAAAACTAATTTAATATAAATTTAATGAATTTTAAAAATCTTAAACTCAAAAAATTCATTCTGAAAAAAATTTACGGAGGAAAACTCTGTATCTTGAAAACGATAAAATTAAAAAAATGCAAACTCATACAGTCAAGCAAAGGTGACTAAGATATAATTCTAGATCTAGATGGCTAACCATGGCAAAACCAATACAGTCAGATGAAAGTGACAGGACCTAATCTAGGTCTAGAGGGTTGACTTGGGCAAAACCGATATTGTTAAACAAGGATGACATGGATGTAAACTGGGTTTAAAAGGCTAACCAAGGTAGGATCGATACAGTTAAATAAGGTTGGCTAGGATGTAACCAAGGTTAAAAAGGTGACCAAGGTGAAACTGATACAATCAAACGAGGGTGACCAAGATGTAACCTCAGTTTAAGGGTTGACTAGGGCAAAATTGATATAGTTAAATGAGGGTGACCAGGATGTAACCTAGGTTTAAAGGTTGATCAGGGCGAAACCAACATAGTCAAATGAAGAATGACTAGGATATAACTAGGTCAAAGGGTTAACCATGGTAGAATCAATATAGCCAAATAAAGGTGACTAGGATGTAACCTTGGTCTAAGGGTTGACCAGGGCAAAACCGATACAGTTAAACGAGGGTGACCAAGATATAGCCTAGGTTTAAAGGGTTAACTAGGGCAGATCAGGTTAACCTTGGTCTAAGAGTTAACCAAGATAAACGAGGGTAACCAGGATGTAACTTTGGTCAAAAGAGTTAACTAGGGAGAAACCGATACAGTCAAATAAATTAAAAATGCTTTATATTTGGATTGCCTGAAGGAATGCAAGGTTTACCATTCAGTTTTTAAACAATTGACATACCGAAAAGCTCTTTCCAATATCATATTCAACTTAAGATCTTGCAAATTATCAAATATAAATGCAAATGCAAGAGGAATGCATATGATGAATGATTTAATTCTCTTTATCAAAGTTTTATCCAACCTATTTTGGAGTTGAATTTATTTTTTAAGAAAATATGATAGGTATTTCTTTTTTATTTAATGGGATGGGCCCATATTTCTACTTAGATATTGAAAGCATCTTTAGAAAGCATTAGGGATCCCTTTTCTTTTTTATAAAGGGTGCCAACACTTGAATTTAAATTTGAAGGCATCTTTAGAAGTTATTGTGGATAAGATACACTTGTTCCTATGAAGTTAAACTAGGTAACGCACCAATATCATCTAGGAGTTGAAAAAATAAGGAACATGATTAGGAATATATGGTCTCTAAAATTTCCTGTCAATAGCTGAAACAAACTATTATAGATTAATGAATAAGAGCAAGATGGGGAATATGTAGTTTGTCCACCCTAATTCTTCCTAGAATGTCTAAAATACTTTGGATTACTGACTAAAATCCCTGTAATGTTTTGATCTTGTTCAAAGTAATATAAAGAAATCAACTTGTCATCTTTTCATCGATTTCCATTTGCTTAAAATGTTAATTGTCATTTAGTAAAAATGTTAGCAGGGTCAAAAAGACTATTTAACAAAGGCATGAATAAAAATATATACTTGTATTATAGCAAAGAAAAAAGATACAACATTGGTTATTTTAAAAATGATGGTAAAGTATAAAAGAGATTTGGATATTACTTAAATAAACAGAATCTCCCATTTAGTTTTTCTAAATATTTCTCCTAAATGGAAAGTTTACTTTCGTGAAGATCTATCACTTGAAAATGCCCCTGATCATACTCTGCCTCTTTCAAACTTAATCTTCTAGCAAATTGTGCTTTGGCCATTCCTTTCAAATGTTTGAGCCATCATTGCAGGTTTTTCGCTTAAAGCTTCCCCTTTATACCACCTTAGATCGAATGTCATTTTTGGTTTTCATCTATTTTTTTAAAAACTGACCTCTTTTCAGGTATTTATCCATTTTTTTTAGAAGGGGCACCTTTTTGGGTTTTTATCCGTTTTTCTTTCTTTCTTTTCTTTTTTTCTTCCTTCTCTCTTTTTTTTAGGCATAATATCTTTTTACATTATCCAAATTAATAGGGTTTGGTAGAATTCCTCCATCCATCTTTGCCAATACCAATGCTCCTTCTGAAAATGTCTTTTAGACAACATAGGGCCCTTCCAAACTAGGTGCCCATTTGCCCTAAGGATCTTTTTATCTTGGCAAGATTCTTTTCAGTACCAATTCTTTTTTATGGAATTTCTTGGGATAAATTTTCTTATCATGCACTCTCATCATTTTTTTCTGGGACATCGACCTATATTGAATAGCATTTAGCCTTTTTCTTTAATGAAGTTTAGTTGCTCATAGAAATCTTGAACCCATGTAGCTTTTTCTAACTTAGTTTCCATTAAAACTCGAAGTGGAGGGATCTCCACTTCAACTGGTAAGATAGCCTACATACCATAGACTAACGAATAAAGTGTTACCCTAATTGAAGTTTGGGCTGAAGTTTTATAAGCTACAAGGGCAAAGGGGAGCTTTTCATGCTAATCTTTGTAGGTCTCTAGCATTTTCTCTGCATTTGTTTTAATATTCTTATTAGCAACCTCCACAACTTCATTCATCTTTAGACGATATGTCACATAATTGTGATGAGAGATTTTTAAGCTGGATACACACTTCTATCATCGATTTATTATTCAAATTAGAGGCATTATCCGTTATAATTCTTTTAAGGATCCTAAATCGAAAAATAATGTAAGTTTTCAAAAATTTTATCACCATTAGCCTTGTCACATTTGTATAAAAAGCTGCTTCAACCTATTTAGTAAAGTAATCAATAGCCACCAAGATGAGGTGATGATGGTTCAAAGCTATAGAGGTAACCAGCCTAATAACATTCATGCCTCTTATGGAGAAAGGCCATGGTATAGTTATGACATGCAATGGCGAAGGTTGTACATGGATTTAGTCAGCATAGACTTGGCATTTATTACACTTTCAAGCATATTTAAAATAATCATCCTCCACGGTCATCTAGAAATAACCCAATCTCATGATTTGCCTTTTCATTTTATGTCCATTCATATAGATACCACCAATCCCCTCATGTACTTCTTCTAATATCCTCTATGCTTTGGAGGCATCAACATATCTTAGTAACATTTTATCATAACTCTGCTTGTAAAAAATCTCTCCATCTAAGACAAAATTCATTGTTAGCCTTCTTAAAGTTATTTTGTCAGTATCGGAGGCATTATCGAGGTATACTTTATCCTTGAAATATCTTTGATATCATGATACCATGGGAGACCAACTACTTCCATTTTGACATTACAATAGTGCATAAGAGACTCGTATATGCTTATCTAAATAGGCATTACCTCTTATCCCTTATTTACTTTAAGCATAGAAACTAGGATGGCTAGAGCATCTATCATCTGATTATCATATCAGATCAAATGAATAAATTCTAACTTCCCAAACTCTTTAAGCAATTCTAGAATCGCTCTCTATATTGTTGCATCCTTAGATCTCGAGTTTCTTATTCTTTGCACAATTGATAAATCACCAAGGCTGAGTCTCCATGTACTTTCAATAATTGAGATTTTCTTTCCATAGCTACCCAAAGTCCCATAAGACATGCTTCATATTTTGCTACATTGCTTATACAATCAAAATCTGATCGAGCAATGAAAGGGTACTAGTTTTCTTATGGGGATATCAAGATCGGCCCGATTCCATGGCCTAAAGCATTTGATGCTCCATCAAAATACATTTTCCATGTTAATTTTTTTAAGGCTATCCTTTTTGCTTATCACATGTTCATTAAATCCTCATCAGGAAAGTCAAAATTCAATGATTGATAATCATCAAGTGCCTGGCTTGCTAGAAATTCGACAATAACACTTTCTTTGATTGCCTTCTAACTCACGTAAGCCATATCATATTTCGACGGCAAGACTTGCCATTTAGCTATCCTTCTTGACAAAGCTGGTGCTTCAAACAGATACTTGATCGAGTCCATTTTGGTGATAAGCCAAGTGGTATGATACAACATGTATTGTCGGATATGATATAACATGTATTGTTGGAGCCTTTTTACAGCCCAAACTAGGGCACAACTTATTTTTTCTATTTGAGAAAAATTTACCTCATAGTCAAGGAATTGCTTGCTGAGGTAATAAATTACCTGTTTTTTTTTCCTATCTCATGTTGTTGTCCTAGCACACAACCCATAGACTTCTCAAATACTGACAAGTACAAAATTAAAAGACATCTTGATATAGGTGGCACCAACACTGACATATTACAAAGATAATGCTTAACTTTTTCAATTGCTTCCTAGCATTTTTCATTCCATTCACTAGGATTTTGTTTTCACAAAAGCTAAAATATAGGATCACACTTATATGTGAGTCTGGATATGAATCGGGGAATGTAATTCAACCTCTCCAAGGAACTTTGCACTTCTTTTTATGTACGCGCAGATGGCAATTCTTGTATGGCTTTGATCTTATCCAGATCAACTTCAATTCCTTTTTTCCTCATAACGAAGCCTAATAATTTGCCTGATCTTGAGCCAAAAGTGCATTTTGACGAATTCAATTTCAATCAATATTTTCTTAGTCTTTTGAACAATTTTCATAAATCCATGGCATGCCCTTCCTTCTGAGGTGACTTGGCAGTCATGTCATCCACATATACCTCTAACTCCTTGTGCATCATATCATGGAATAAGGTGACCATTACTCTTTGATAAGTCACCTCGATATTTTTTAGTCTAAACGGCATTACATTATAATAAAAGGTTCCTCACATTATGACAAACATGGTCTTTTCCATGTCTTCTAGTGCCATTTTTATCTAGTTATACCCTGAAAATCCATCTACGAAAGAAAACGAATAATTTTTCACAGTATTGTCAACAAAAGTATCTATATGAGGAAGAGAAAAATTATCTTTCAGACTTGCTCGATTTAGGCCCTGATAGTTTACACACGATCTGACTCTACCATCTTTTTTTAGAACTGGGACAATAGTTGCAACCTATTCTAGGCATTTTGCCATCTCGAATAGTTTTTTTTACCTCTTTTTTTATTTTCATAAGCATTTTGAGTTTCATTCTGCTCAACTTTTGCTAAATCGATTTGCATTATGGTTTTAGAAGTAATTTATGCACTACAATTTTCATATCCAACCTTGGCATGTCTTGGTAGACCATGCAAAAACATCTCAAAAATTTTGAAGCAAACTTATTAATTCTTCCCTAGTGATGGGCATAAAGGCTGTCCCTATTCTGACTTCTTTTCTATCATTCTCATCATCCCCTAAAATTATCATTTCCAAGGATTCTTCATAGGGCGTTACCCGTTCATCTTCTCGTTTGATTACTTTTAATAGATCGGATGACAAAGTATGATCATCAACATTTTTTTCAAAATTGACCTCGTTCAAGCAAACAAGGTATTCAAAATCGACCTTTGAATCATGCTTAAGATCATCAACTTCTTTTTTAGCAAGAAATCTATAAAGGTAAAAAGAGAAAAGGAATAGGCAAATAATTGTATGACATGATTTATATAAATGTATGTAAAAAGGAAAGGAAAAGTTGGTATACAAGAAATTAGACATAGATAAAAGGTCATATGCACTTTATTTCTGTCACATGACATTTCAAGTTTTCATATAAAGATTCTTAGATGACAAATTGAGTTCCCAAGATTACTTTGAAATCGGCCTAAGCACTACAGTTCTCTTATTACAAGTTTAATTTTTCAAGACATAACTAGGAGGACAATGATGGATCATATAATCATCATTTGGCTCTTTGCTGTATTCGTCATTGGTGGCCACCTAACACTTCTCAAAAGCTTTGTTAACCACCACAATAACTTCATTGGTTTCACTTTTTTTAGCTTTTGGATAAGTAAACCCTCCATAATAAAAAACTTTATCCAGTAAAGGGTAAAGGGTTGATTTATGGCTTGATTGTTAACCAATGGCTTGGGCTAGCTTTTTTCCCTGAGATCTGTTTTTAAATTTCTTCTTTTGACTCCATTCTGGCTTGAAGCCCAATCTGTGCTCATTTTTTTTTTACCGATGATATAGATGAATCGACTGATTTCTTGTAAGCATTTCCTAAGTCCATTTCTAGCTTAGACTCTTTTCCCAACTGTAAGCTTGAAACCCATACGGGTGCTCTTTAAAAGTCTAGGTTTTGGGATTATAGACCCTTCTATAACAAAGGTGGCATTGATAATTTCAAAAGATCTGAAGGAGCACTATCTAACTTCAGCATTTGCTTTAACATAAAGGGCTTCGGTAGAAGTCATTGCTATGATGTTTTATTTCTCAGATGGGCTAATCAACTTCTCATTAACTGTGAATTTAACTTTTTGGTGTAGAGATAATGGGACAACCCTGGCAAAATGAATCCATGACATCCCAGCAAATATTTATATGCTAGGAAGTCTATCACATGGAATTTGATCTTAAATGGGCACAAGCCAATATCCAAAGTGATTGAAATAGTCCCCTTGATTTCTCTTTTTGTCTCATTAAATGCCTTAACGACTGTATGGCTATGCTTGATTTGATAAAATCTATTGGCAAATGAAATAATATAATCAACTGTATTACATTCAAAGCCGATCTATTGTTAATAAGGACTTTAGGCAATATGGTCCCTTTACAGTGAGTTATGATGTGGAAAGCTTTCGCTGTAGTGCTACCTTCTAGTGGGATTTTATCGTCACAAAATGAAATGAAATTGTTAGCAACAATGTTATTTACTAGGCAATCTAACTTATTTATGGAAATGTCTTAAGGTACATAAGCCTGGTTGAGCACTTTCATAAAGCATTCCGATGCATTTTTGAGCTGAGCAACAGGGTCAACATAAAAATCTTTGCTGGCTGTTACTTCAACTATTCCACTAAATTGTACTCACTGCATTTAATAAATTTAAAAAATTAGACAGCGTCTTTTTCCTTAATCAATTCATGTACTTCTACTAGGATATCTTTAGTAATTGTTGCTTTTCTAAATACATGTCCTTTTGACCTGGTTTTGGCACTAGTTTTACTAACTTTTGGACCATAGATATGACCACTCCTTATTACATGGCTTACCCAATTATGTCGACAATAGCCAGTTGGCTTGTAACAACCTCCGAAGTTTTCATCCCACCATCATACTTATACGGTACCTGTTTGTTATTCTAATATAGAAACAAAATTGATGTTCTGATAATGAGTCTAGAAATAACTTCAATCTTAGGTAGTGTGGTCTTTGGTTTATTGCGATGAATAATAAGAGGGCGACTAATGCCAAAGGGTAGCTACAATAACCCTTCACCAACCATGTTAATTGATTTTTCTTTCTTTATTCTATCTTCTTCAAAAAGCCCAATTTTACCATTGTCCATCATTCTTTGGATTGTGGCTAAAAAGTCCAGGTATTTTGCAAAATGTGTCCTAATGTTTTGTGAAATTTACAGAAGTTAGCAACAGGATTAAATTAGCTTTTGATACTTCCATGATTCTGACCAAAGATCCTGCATTCAATTAGGATTGCCCATACTCTTTCCATTGAAGTCCTGACTTTTTAGAATTTTAACTTCTTACATCTTTCTTTTTCAATAATTAGAGTGTTAATCCTGAGTTCAATATGATTAGGTAAGGGATTTACTACCAGATTAGGTGCTAGTCATTATCAATTCAAAAGGTGCCCCTCTCAATAAGGCTTTGGACCTTTTGCTTGAAGGCCATACAGTTTTTGATCGACTGACCTGCTACTGCATAATACTCACAGTGTAGATTTGGGTCATATTAGCTATGGTAATTATCTTCATATGGTTTGGAAAAGATCAGAGCCACTAATCCTGCTTCAAAAAGCTTATCAAACATTTCCTTATAAGAGTAAGGAAGGCGTTTATAACGAGATCTAGGTTGGTTGGCTTTTTAGGCTGGAGGATTAACATTGGGTCTTCATTGGTTTTATGGAGAAGAGTTTGAAATAGTGGTTTAGGGTGATATTAAAATAAAAGCTTTGGGTATGTTAAGAGAGTAGGTATTTTGGGTTTGCTATCTTTGGTTTTGGTAATATGGATGAAGTGTTTGACGGTATCGTTGACTGGCGTAGTTAACATGCAGAGCTTCTTCTTTTTTCTTTCCTATCCTTGGCTTCTTTCTAGTAAAAAACTCTCTAATCATGATTTTATCAACTTTTACAGCGGTTTCAATCATCTCTCCAAAAATAATAAGATCAATAAAATTTTTGATTGCATTCCCTACCAATTTATCATAATAAGGGAACACAAGGTGCTCACGAATAGCATCATGGTTTCTTTCTCAGTCAAAGAAGGCTAAACTTGAGAGGCTATGTCTCTCCATCTTGGCGCATATTCCTTAAAAGATCCAGTAGACTTCTTCTCCATATTCTAAAAAGTCATTCTATCGGGCACCCATTCAGCCATATGTTTATATTGTTGAAGAAATGTATTGGCTAAGTCAGTCCAACATTGAATTTGAGTGCGGTTCAGATCATTGTACCACCTTAGTGCAAATCCAAATAAGCTCTCATGAAAATAATGAATTAGAAGCTTGTTATTTTGGGCATAACCAGCCATCTTCTTAATGAACATTTTAATTTGTGCTTAAGGGGAAGTGGTGCCTTTGTAATTTTGAAAATTGAGCATTTTAAATTTTGATGGGACTAAATCTGGTACTAAACTAAAGTCCCCGACATCCACACTATTATATAGTTCGACCCCTTTAATATCTTTTAGCCTCCTCTTAAGGAATTGTTATTTCTTTTTTATTTATCTTGTTGCAGCTTACTCTTTACCCTTCTATTTATGTTTTTCCTCTTTATCAATACTAAGGCCTGCTGATTCTTTTTGGGCAACTGCAGTTCTTATACCTACCCCTTGTTAAAGGGTATGAGGGTTAATGATGATGACTAGTGGATTAGCAACTGGGACATTTTGTTGTAGATTTTGGATATTAGCTGGCTGTGCATTCTAAGTGTTAGTTGTTAGTTCATCAACTGGTACCCCATATTCCCTGAAAAGAGTATCAATATCTATCCCTGGTTGTTGATGAATCAGCTCCTTTGCCATTAATAACTCCATCATCCTTGTGATTTAAGCTTGTAGTTCTTCTTGCTTTTTTTAACATGGCCTCCTAGACCTATCAATGACTTTCTTCTATTCTCTCTAATCTTGCCAAGTGATCCTCAACCATTCTTTTCATTTTAAATCTAGTATTGTACTGATGAGTATGTAGTAGTTAAATTGATCTTTCTGAGTTTGCAATGTTAACCTTAACAATTCCATATTTCTTTATGTTAATTAATTTTTAACTCATGAACTAATGAAATGAATAATCATTTATGTACGTATGTATGTATATGTATAGGCATATATATGTATGGTACGAGTATATGAATGCACTTACAGGGATGATTACTTTGGCTAAAGATTCCAAACTTAGAAATTTTCCATTAACTTTATGAAAATTACATGTTCACATCATTGATCATGTAGGGATTACATTCAAGGAACTTTCTAACTTGACCATACTATCTTTGAGCCTCATCCTAAAACTGAAGTGCAATATGCCCATACTATTCTATGGAATTAATTTCCATCTGTAAGTCTCTAATCCTCCCTACAATTTTCCTTGCTTGGATGACAGCTAAATGGATTTGTTTTGTAAAATAATCTATGTACATTTGTCAGCCAAAAAAATTAGTTGCCCATCGTCTACCATCATCTTCGATCCACCATAGTCTATCAGCCTAATATGCATCTAGATTATGGTAGGCTTGTACCAAGGTGCAAATATCATCTCCCCTATGTTGTAATTGTAGTCCCATCTCTGCAATAGTTATAGTGAGACCTTATTCTTTCCTCAAGCAGTTGAGATACACTTCCATGCTCTCGATCCAAGGTAGCTCAGAGTCGTTTATTCTTTTCAATAGACCTTCTTAACTAGAGATATGTATCAGCATGTCTTTTTCTTTCTCTTTCATAAATAGTTTGCTTGGCTCCTTCTTCCAAAGCTTTAGTCTTTTATATTTTTAACTCTTTATTAAGCTTGCACATTTCTTCCATCATCCCCTTAGCAATGCTACTAGAACTCCTAAATATCCCAATAAGTTTCATTTTCTTATTTTGTTCAACCCAATTGTTCTTCATTAGGTTGTACTTTTCTTTCATTTTTTTTAACTTCTTTTGCTTTTTGCTTCCACCTTTATTTATAGATAGGCAACTTCCTTTAAAAGCTGATGATTCTCGTCACTTATTTTTTTTGCTCTCTTGCAACTTCCTCATTAACCAAATAGATCTTGGATGGATGACAAGTTTTGACTGAATAGATACTCAAGGAATGGTCCCATCTAAGCTAGGAATGATTATGTTACAACCCCAAAATCTCCTCCAAGCATCATACCCTGAAGTGGTCTTATCCGTATATGCACATAATCCCAACTCATACCTCTCTCTCTAGTGTAAAGTGGCTATCTAAAGCAACTTTTATAATCCTCACCTTGATATTCCAAGTCAACACTAGCTATATTTGAAGTAATGGGGATGAATTACTGTGACCCATATTATCTTCAAACCAATAATGGCACATAACCCAGATGTCCCATATACTGAGTAAAGGCACATATAGTAGATTACCATACTGATACACAAAGCGTTTCTATGAAAACCATGGTGCCCTCCAGGTTTTATCAGAAGAAGCCAAGTTCTTGAGTGCTTCAACCCATTGTTTCTTGGTTCTAAACTTAGGCCATTCTTTTTTAATGAATTCCTAGAGAGGGACAGAAAGTGGACGTAGGGTTTAACTTTATCGCCCCTTTGCCCAAAAATGACTTCAGGCCCAGACATATAATAATAGAGCACTTTTAAAGAATCTCCTTTAACCTTTTTTTTGGCATGCATTGAGTGCTCAATCATCTTGGCTAGAATTACTAGAGCCGAGGGCATGTTTCTTTTCAACTGGTCAAATAAATCCACTACTTCCATCTCAACATGTCCCAACACTCTCGAAAAGAAAACCATCTGTATATAGCAAGAGCAAATGCATCTAAAGCTTTCACAGTGTCAGATCGCTCTTAGATATATTTTTGTATATTCTACCATGAGATGACATTCATGTTCCCTTTCTGCTCTATATAATGGTGGTCAGCTATGGAACCCAAATCCAAAACTTGACTCAATTTTTTTATGGAAGTTGGTTAGATTGTGCTATTTGAATTAGATAGGTCTTATCTCTAAAGGCTCAAGCTTGAAAAGAGCTGATATCTCTTCTATAGTCAGAATCAAGTCATGCTGATTGAATGAAAAACACTAGAATGATGGATCCCAAAACTCAATCACAACCCTGACTAACTATTCATCCATGTGTATTTTGAGCAAGAGATCTATATGTCCATACTTTTCTATAAACCGGGTTTACTTTGCAATCCCCCACTGATCTTATATTTTAGGTAACTCTCTCAAATTATTTTGGAAAAGGTCTAAATGTGTGATCTTTGGCAACTCAAACACAAAAGCCTTTCATAGACAGTCCCCATCCTTTTTCTGGTTGAATTCAGACTCAGAACGAATCTCTTCAAATTCCTTAGATATAATCACTACATAAAGTGGCTCCACCATAAAGTTAAATAAAAATTTATCTAAGTTGGAATTCTTTTTAAAGCAAGCATTTCCCTATGCATA